>PVKN010010977.1:0-22097 GCA_004027915.1 Capromys pilorides
CCATCCACCCATCCACCCATCCATCCATCTGTCTTTATGAAGTCCCACTTAAAAAATCCATAGGTAGACAAAGCTCAGCCCTGGAACAAGACCAAGGAAATCCTGTTCACCAACAACTGAAGACAGCAGTGATTATGTATAGCCATTGCAATCTTAGTCACCTTCTGTTTTTCTTCTTTCTCTTGTGATTGTCATGTTTCGTGCTTAATTCCAATGTGTCTTGTGAACATTATTAATCCCATTACATCCTATGAATGTATACACAGTGAAAATGATGGAAGCTCCCACTTAATGGTGTAAGATTGGGAGGGAGACAGGGACACCAAGCACTGGCGTGTGCTGTAAGCTCATTCACTGTAGGAGTCATTTCAGACTTGGATACAAGTAGACTCATGGGCAGTCTTTACCAACTTCACTCATTGTACCTAAAAAGATTTCTGTGCTTGTTTTGTGGCTACATTTTCATCTCGTGGTCCGGCAAGAAGGCAAGTGCCACAGGTGAAACACACCTCCACAAGCCACCCAACCAAAGAGGACCTAGGCCACTCTCCCTCCTGATCAGCTGGCTACCAAGGTCAAAATTTCCATTCCTCATGCCTGGCTTGACAGGCTTGTAATTCACTAGAACAAGTGACAGGCTCAGAGCACACCAGAATCAATTATGTTATACCGGAAATGCAGAGGGGACCGGCACAAAGGGCAGTGTCTGTGAAGGACTGTCTGCCATGCTCCCATGTCCTTGTGTTATGTTGCTCTCCTTGTCCACGGATAGGGACACAGGGCACTGCCAACCAGGGAACCCCACTGGAGCCACAGGGTCTAGAACTGACATTGGAGTTCAAGTGCAAAGGAGTGATTTCTGAGTCACTGCCCATGTCATCCCATGTCCAATGCCCTTTTCCTCCACAGAGATCAGGCTCTTATCTGGTGGCACAAAGCCACATAGTCTACTCACATGATTTCTGTTTGTTGTTATCCTGGTCACTTCAGTAGCATAAAGCCCTGCACCTAGAGGCCAGCCCTGAGGCACCTGTGAACACAACCTTTCAGGTGCGGCCTCAGCTGCCTAAGAACAGCAACAAAAATTCTCTGATTGTTAGTGGAAGTCCAAGCTTTTAGAGGTCACTGCATCAGTCAGTCTCCTATCTCCTGGGACAAAACACCTGCCATGCACAACTGAAGGAGGAGTTTATTCTGCCTCACAGCTTCAGAGGGTTCAAACCATTCTGGACTGGCTCCAAGGCAGAGTGGCAATGGTGTGGCAGAAATGTGTGACACAGAAAAATTTACCATATCCAGAAAGCAGAGAGAGGGAGGAGAGGGGAGGCAGGGACAAGAGTCGAGCTTCCCAGGTCTTATCCCTAGAGCCTCACCTCCTCCAGCAAGGCCCCACGTCCTAACGCCATAGCCAGCTCTGAGCTCATTGGTGGACAAATCAATGAAAGAACATAGCACCCCCATGATCCAGTCATCTTCCCAAACCCGCACCCCTGTACACACGATGCTTTGGGGTACGTTTTAGATCTGAATGCTAACAGTTGCCTCATATGAACAAGAAACAAGATTCAGCCAAATTTACTCTTGCACAGTAAAACGCAGCAGGCACAGGGGACGCTTGTTGGACCACGGACCCACTGGACAGGTCAATTGGATTACGCTGGAAATTGCTATGACAAAGTCATTTTTGTTGCATTTCCGAGTCTACTCTATGAAGGTTTATATGCGGAAAACAATGCGCTTTCTTTACATGGGTGGATTATTTCCATGTATATTTTCTTTGCATACCCACAGTCTGATTGAAATCCTTGGGAAGTGTACAGATTCTTTTCTACACAAAAGAAGGCATTTAAAAAGAGGCTTAAAAAAACTCTTTCCTTTTTCTGTTGAGTATCACAGAGAAAACTCCATGACGAGGGACCATTTCACCAGCGCGCATACCCTTATGAAAGCAGGAATGATGGCTGCTATTAAATAACTAGCACAAATTAAAACTTGAATGAGCAGAGATGATCAGGAAAAAATCACCCTTTACATTTTCTGGGCATGGAGTTGCTGGATCGATGGCCACTCGATTCAGCCAAATAAACTTCTGAACCAGCCCACCAACCAGTGCATATATTTTCAGGAAAGTGAGCAGCTTATCTGATTGAAAATGATTGCCTATGTGTGCGCTGGGCCCTAGTATTTGACATAGCTTCAACGCAAGTGAACGGGACTACAGTGTTGGAGAAACAATGGTCCTGAGACGTTTTGGAGTATTTTATTAATTTATTATTCATCTTTTCTTTTTGTTCAGAAAGAGGTTTAAGGCAGTCCTGAATGTTTTTATAATGGGCACACTGTTACTTACGTTCATGAATATTTCAGAGACTGGGTGCTAGATACTAAATTATTAAATGTCATTGAAAGACAGAGAGAGAGGGCTGGAATGAGAGCAGAAAGGAGCCTCAGGTCCCCAACGGTCACCTTCAGCGGGCTCCTCCATCCTGAAGGCGGCAGCGCTAACTTACTGACATGGCTACCAGACAGCGCATATGTTTTACCTGCAATTTGGTTGTACTCAGGTTGCCTCGACTATGGAACATTGTTTAGTTAAGCAGAATGAAATGTGCCCATGGGGAACCTCGTTGGTGTTTAGCTCTCCGATGCTGACCCTCCTGGGTGTGGGTCTGGGTGTGGGTCTGTTGCTTCTGTTCTCTGACCATTCTTTCTTCCTCCCATGTCTCGGTGAGAAGGACACACCAGGTACCACCTGGGCCTGCTTTCCTCCTGGGAAGCCATTACCGTGCTACCCAATCAGACACAGGGAGCAGGGCCTTCTGGTCTTGGTAGATGTGCTCCCCAGGGCTTTGGACCTGGAGCTCCGACACGGGGCTTGAGTGGCATTTGGAGGTGAGCCGCCCTGGTGGCAGGGCCACAGCACATCCCACTGCTGCGAGCTATCGCCCCTCTAGTCACTGGACTCCCGTGCCTCGGTCTTCCTTCCTCCATTCTTGCTTCCTGGCCAAACATTCCAGCAACTTCAACTCTTAGCAGACCAATCCCAGCTAGTGGCTGAAACGCAGCAGCATCAACAGCAGCGCCGTCCTCATGACACAACACTAGCTTCCCCCTCAGGACTCTGCAGCCTGAGGCAGGCTACGCTGGGGAGGCCGGGCTTAGCAGTGTAGAAATCCAGCCAGGATCAAGGGCTCCTGGGCCCAGGCTTTGCGCGGGGTGGGGCTCATGCACCCAGCATCTGGTGATGAAAACTAGAGCCAGAGAGGATCCGAGCACAAGAGTTTTCCTCAAAATCTTCATGAGATTGATTTATCTGGTATGTTGGCCTGAGGACAGCTACATTTCTTAGATGGCAGATAAGGCCAGAAATAGCAACATCCATGCCCCAAGAGAGATCAAGCCAGAAGGCTTGCCTCCTTTTATGACAGCCTTTGTACCATGGGGTGACAAGTCTGCATTTCTATTAAATCTTACATGTTTACAAGGTTGGGATTTGAACCCAGGGCCTTGTGTACTCTAAGTGTATGCAGAGGCACTGAACTGTACTCCAGTCCTACACCTCTCTCTCTCTCTCTCTCTCTCTCTCTCTCTCTCTCTCTCTCCCTCTCTCTCTCTCTCTCCCTCTTTTGCAGTACTGGAGATTGAACCCAGGACTTCACATTGTACTACATCCCAGCTCTTCTTAAATTGATTTTTTTTATTTTCAGACAGGGTCTGCTAAGTTGCCTAGGCTGGGCTAGAATATGCAATCCTCCTGCCTCAGCCTCCCAGAGTACTGGGATTACAGCATGAGATGCCAGCCCTGCACCTCGAGTGAGGGACTGAGGAGCAGCCAACATCAAGAGGAAAGAACATGGATTGGCCCACCTGTCTGGGGAAAACAGTCAATATCACACTGTAAGAAAAATGTGTGAGATAAGCTAAACATTTTTACGTCATATTTAGAAAATTTAACCACCACCCCAAAGTTTCCTGATGGATGTGACCCTGTTGCTCTTCCATAAACACAGGCTGCTGACACTACTAGGCAGGATCAGATCCTGGTCTTAAAACTGAAGGATCCCAATGCCACGGGTTGAAGCTCCGCTGTATTAATTCCTTGGCTATTACGTGCCGCTGCAGTCTGACTGTTTGGTTCATATCTTCATCAGCTGCCTGCTCCTTTTTCCTCACATTCACCCACGTGGCCCAGGAAGGGCTTTGCTTCCATGGCGAGCAAGTTCCACATGCGAAGCTTCACTCCACTGCCACAGAACAGACACAATTGTAAGCAAATAGCTGAGGCAGAGAGAGGTTATTTGGTTTCTCACAGACGATACCAGGGAGGGCAGCGTGTCCAGAAGCATACCCTGAAATTCTCATTCCCTGGGCCAGACTGGATCTATTACATCCCAGCGAAATAACCAGGAAAAGATAAGCTACATGAAACAGTGATTGCTAGACTAGACACGCTAGGGAGTTCGACGAGCCCTGAGGGCCTGCTGCTTATTTGGAAAACCAGAAAAAATCCAGGGAGAGAATGGCAGGGTAGAAATCTAGCTACACATTAGCTTATCGTGTTATCTTAAGTTCTGTTAGAAGGACTGACCTGTGAGGGGTGCGTGAGTTTGGGTATGTATATGTGTGTGCATCAACTCAATATTGTTTAAAAGCTTCAAGGAACTTACTTATGTACACATTTAAATAAAATATATATCTTCCTACATGTATTATCAGTGTACCAGCAAATCCTCTCCCTAAAAAGAATTTTTGTCATAAGAATACAAGAATATCAACAATGCAAGTTTTGGGGGCAGGGAAATAGCTCAGTAGAATGAATAAGCACTTGCCTGGCAAGCACAAGGGTCTGAGTTCTATCCCTGGTTGTTTTACCAAGCACGGAAATATTAAATAATGCAGTGAAAGATTAAATTTGTTATTTTTAGGAATAGGCCCTTTCATTTTTTTTGGAATGTGATAGTCAATTTTCCTAAGCTGTTGGAAGGTTTGAGAAGTTTTTTTTTTTTTTTTTTAATGTAATTTTGTCATTGGCCACCTATATTTCTAAATGCCTTTACTAATGAAACTCTTAGCAACACAAGAGGAGAAAATATATACCTGGGGTTTGGGCTGCTGACACTGTCAGGATTTAATATTTTCTTCTTTGCCTCTCACACTGTATTTTACTGGCTACTGCTTCCTTCTTTCTCTGACCCAGCTTTCACCTCTTGCTCCTCTTTCTGCGGCCCCAGAGCCACTCCTGGGGTGACCCTGACGCCTAGTGCGGTGCTCGGCCAGGCCCAGCTGGGTCGTGAGGACCCTTTCGGTCTGGCTTCCCTTCACACCCGTCAAAGGCTGTGGAAGGTGGGAGGCTTCGGGCAGCCTGGGCAGGCTCCCATCGCACAAGCCTGCAGAGCAGCTCAGTAATACCCTGAGACAGAAATGCCAGAGAAGTGTTTTTCTTGTACACTCAGGATTTCACCTGTGAACAATACACCTTACCTCAAAAAGTTTACCAGGATTAAGCCTTGACCGAGAAGATCCACCCAAACAATGGAATGGCAGAGACCTACATCCACAGCCTTAGTTTTTACGAGCATTGTGAATAAAACCACCAAGAAAACTCCTTTGTGTACTTTATGGAAAGCGCAAATGACCTAGAGCCCTCGATTTGGAAACCCACTTGCGGCCTGAACCCTGGAAGCCATTTGCAGGAAGCTCCACTTGGGTGAACGTTGCAGGGAATATTTTCCCATAGAAATGATTATTACCCTTGATGCCCTTGCGAGACACCTTCCCATGGTCCTCCCCGCTTCGGTGGTCTTTGCATGTATCTGTCTCATTTTGCTAGCAACTTGCGGCCGGATTTCGAGATACGAATTCTGCGCTCCAGCGCTGCGCTCTCCTGCTAAGTTGTACCGGGGATCACGCCGTGGAAGTGTCGTGTTACTGAACCCGAGAACGCACAGCGCCCCACTCGCTCCTGCATTCCCTCTGCATGAAGTGTAGCGCTGGCACACAGCTCAGAGCCCCGGCTCCAATTTTTCCAGCTGTCTCTGCCTGCCTGTGATCTTTCGGTGCAGATTTTCTAGCCTGTTTGAAAAGGCAGGCAACGACCTCCTGGACTGCATTTAGGCGCTGGGCCAGCAGCCGGCCACGGACCTGGATTAGCGCGCACAGAGTCTCGGGCTTTCCCGAGCAGAAGTCATTTCCTTGTGTGGAGGAGCTGCAGATACGGAGCAAGGAGAAGGCGCCGCGCGCCGCCCCTGTGCGGTCTGGGTCAGTTTTGATTTCGCTCAGGCTAAGAACAAAGCAATCTCTGACTTCACCCAAACCCAGCCGGTCTGCGGTGACTTTTAACGACTTTGGGAACAGCCAGCCTCCAGGTGACTGGCGCATTATTTTACCCCTTCGGATTCTGCTTCTGTGACGTTTTATGATTCTACCTTCTGGTGCAGTTCTATTTTTGTTCTTGGTGCTTTTCTGAGGTTGAAAATCTAGAGGGAATATTTTTAATCATTTGACTATGATCAAATGTGCTTTTCAGCTTGGGGAAATTGTGGAGGGAAGTTTTAAGTCCTGTGCCAGCCCCAAACATGGCATTCCCTACTAATGGGCCTGCTCCGTCCAGGGAGCGTGAATAATTTAAAGGAGACGTGATGTCATTGTCTACAGAGAGATAAATGGAAAGGAGTCTGGGTGCAGGATTTTGGAGTGGCCTTTGTAATAATAGTAATTAAAAAGAGCATTACCTCACATGTTTAAGCGTTCTGTACATCCTGTGTGCTTTTCTCATTTTCCCCCATATTACCCAGAAAGGGTTAGTATTTCTGTTTCATTATTTTTGAAGCACTGTTTGATGACATGGGTCTAACAGTTTCTCACAGTTCACTGCCTCGGTTTTCATCAAATTATATTTCTAGTTATGCCGGACACTTTCATCATCAATTTCCATACGCTTTACAGACGTGCAAGCCCCAGTTTGCCCATGGTGGGCTCAGATACAGGATACTAGCTGTGGCAGAGCACAGCTCTCTCTCGGTTCAGCCTTTTCTAAAATAAAAGTTTAGAATTCACTGGGCCAACCTCTTGACATTCATATTGTATTTGTTTAAATTGATCAGTCTCTGCCCCCAGTCACGGCTGAAGATTACTGCAGAGTGTTTAATCTTGAGGTGGAAATCTTATGCCAAAATAAACACCAGCCATGCAGCCTTCCCTATATTTCATACCTCAGCTGGCAGAAAGGCAGCGGCTGTCCAATTTGCCAAAGAACTGCCAACTTCTAAAGACTTCTGAAATTCCTCGTCTGTGAAATTCTATAACTTTCCTCTGTTATTTCTATCACATCTTGGACCTCCTGTTGTCAGAGAGATGATGAAGCTATAGGCCCAGTCTACATTGCAGATGACTCTGAGAACGCGAATGAGTGTCATACTGATGGGTGACAAGGTGGAAATGTCGTTCGTCACTGCTTTTTCCGTAAGAGTTACTTTGCCTGTGAATTTGAACAGTATAAATATCTATCTAACAATGGCTGTAGCTAGCAAAAAAATTAGATCCTGAATTTGCTTTTCAGCGTGTTATTCATGCACCAGAAGAAAGGAAGAGAAAAAACCAGGAAACTCTGTGGTCAGGGTGAAAGGGCAAACTGAGTGGCCCTTCAGGTGTCAACCTAATCAGTGCCCAAGACATGAGTGTCACAAGCGCTTTCCTAACAGGCTTAGGGACCGACTTCTTAGGACTCCCGGAAAGTCGTCTCTGGGATGACTGACCCTCAACCGAGTGTGGACGGTCGGGTGTTTGGAGCTTATAACAGGCACGGTCCGTCTCATGAAGGTTAGAATGGACAGCATCACAGGGGGATCGCCCAGGGGTGGAAAACGGGCGTGGTGTCTCACTCAGTGCGAGGAGGAGCGGGGATGATAGAAGAGAGGACCTGGGGCATTTTTACATCTTAAATTATTCTCTAATTTACAATGACTGGATTAATTTCGTATTAAAAGATTTAAACATGGATTGTAACACTGTATAATAATTGCTTGATAGGTATCAGGCATTATTCTAAGCTCTTTAGAAAATATTAACTCATTTAATCCTCCAAACAATTCTATAACGTAGAAAGTTTTAATATTGCCTTTGTAGGCAAGAAGAAAGCAAGGTGTGAAAGGCTGGAGCAACTTTCTGAAGTTGCCAGGTCCGGGGACAAGCCCTGCTCCACCGGCTCAGCTCCTGGCTTGCTTCCACACACGCAAGAATGAAAGACTATACAACAGAATGCCGGTGGTGGATATGGAGGCATTTCTGAGAGAAGGGACTAATTTTGCTCCATTTTCATATTTCTTCTCGCTTGTCTGTATTTTTCCCATGCTTCTGACAAGGAAAGGAGAATAGTCTTTTAAAAGCTCCTCCCGCATAATGCAAGGCTTGGACACTTACTTAGCGTTGTGTGTAAACTACCCCTCCCAACCCTCCTTTTATCGTAGGTAGCTGGTAAAACCAGGCACCCTGGGTCTCAGCGATGCAAGCGTTCTGGTAGAGGTAGATTTGCCTGTGCTTTCAGCTGCTCACTGAGGGAAACCCCAAGAACAGACGAGGCTACTGCAGCTTTCAAACTGTAGAAATACCAAGAAAGGCAGAAAGTTAGAAAATAGAGTTGTCATTGTATTCACTCTAAAATCCCTACATTTATTTTCATTCAACACTCCTCAGCAGTCTGAGTTAGTTGCCAAACGGGGCCAGAGTGATGTAGCTGGTGCCAACAGGGAGCCTAGTGATGAGAATTCTGACCTTCAGCAGCTTTTCCAAGATTGAGAGGTTCGCATGGGAAAACCCTACGATGGGGACAATCGTATTCTCATTTTCAGTCAGTGTCCATCCAGGTGTCTGCTTGAGAAAGGATCTGTGCCACCCAAAATTAAAAGAAATCAAAAGCCGCCATGGATTAAGAATTTCTTAGAAGTGAACCGGCTCTGAGAGAATTAGACATGGCGTTGACGCATAACATTAACGCAACATGAAGATGGAATGCAGCGTTCCAGCTTCAGAGGACAGAAATACCTGTGCGTCCCACATGCATTTGTCATAGGAGATAAGAGCGAGTCTACATGGGGTCCAGAGGTAGACAGGGGTCCCGAGTGTCTCAGGAGTTGTAAGTTGGAACCAAGCTGAACTGACGACGCTTTATGCTGGTGTCCTATTCTGTGGAGTCTTCCTTTGTGAAAAGATGAGCTCTGTGAACAGGAAGAGCCTGATCTACACAGAGAGAGGCAGGCGTGTGCATGGAATGAAGTGACCAGGCCAGGAAACCTCAGGGCTGAAGGACATAGCCTTCAGGTCTGGGCGCCGCAGTGATGAAGCCAGGGGTTCAGGAGTTTGGTAAACTTACTCTTACTAACTGACATATATTCACATCTCAGGGCTCCCTCCCCACCTCCTGTCCCCTCTGGGCCCCTTGGGCCCCCTCTGATGGCAGCTCCCAAATGTCTCCCTCACTGTATTCCCTTCCTAGAATCCATTCTCCACAGAGGCAGGAGTGACCTTTACAAAACACTAATGGAATCATGCTAGTTTTCTACTTAAGGTCTTTAAACAGCTTGCAGTTGTCCTCAGGATAAAGTCTGATATCTTGAACAGGGCCTTAGCAATGACCTCCCAAGGTCTTTAGCAGCCACCGGAAGCTCAGGTCTCCACCTCCAACTCTGCATCACTTCCTGGCCCAGCCCCTGCTGCCTGCACCTCTGCTCTCAACACCAAGGCCTTTCCCTGACCTCTCTCTGACCTCTCCCTGACCCCTGTCTCTCCCTCCCCCCTTCTCTCCCTGTCTCTTTCTCTCTCTATCTCTTTCTGTCTCTCTGTCTCTCTCCCTCTCTCTACCTCTTTACATTCCTTTTCTCCACCTGAAAAGCTTTCACTTAACCCGAGAATGAGTGGCTCTCTGTCTTAGATCCTGTTTGTAGCAAGCGCCCTTCCTCTTCAGAGCAGTCCCTGAGTGCATTTGGAGGATGTGTCTGATGTCTCCTCACCCCATGAGATTGCACACAGTCAAGCCTCAGCGTGGGTGCAGCCCTCCCACTCAATGATCACAGAATAAAACATATTTGAAATAAACTGCATCTCTAGTGCACACGCGTGCATGTTTCTCTCACTGCTCTTCCCAAAACAACACAATATAACAACTACTTATATAACGACAAGCAGAAACACTGAAACAACACCAGGATTTGGTGGCAGCTTTATTTACATCGATGGCGGTTGGTTGGGATCATTCCCAGAATACAGGCCATGATTGCTGGTGGCCCAGGGCTTTTGTATGATGCACGAGCAGGAGATAGCAAGGGGAGACAGAGCAGGCCGGCGGTTCTTCTGATGAGCTAGCAGGGTGGGGTCATCAATGACCAGGGTAGGGTAATGCACATCAGTTGGTGAAGCTGAGTACCATGGTATCATCCAGCATCCTGTGTGTTCAGTTCTGCTCTGATGATTACAGGGGTCAGGAAAGTGACTACAGTGCTAAGAAACAGCTGCAGAGCTTGGAAGCTTCAAAAGAACAAAGCTTTAAAAGGAACAACTTCTTGTGCACAGTTTTTTTGCTGTTCACTTGCACAGCACCCTGTTGTCTGAAGTATTACAAGGAGCCCAGAGATGACTGAAAGCACACTGCAAGGCATGCAGGAGTTCTGTGACATGGCCACCCCACTTACTACAAAGGCCTTGAGAGTTTGCAGATTCTAGGGCCCAAGGGAGGAGTTCAGAATCAACCCCTATGGATACTGAATTCTCTGCTTTTCGCATCTTTATATCATTAAGAATTGTGCCTGGCAGGGCTCTCAAAATATTCAAATAATCAATCCATTATATTAAAAAGCCAGGGAGAGACAAGTTTTCCATAAGGCTGGTCTCTTGGTCGGCCTCATGGCGCAACGGTAGCGCGTCTGACTCCATAAGGCTGGTCTCTCAGTCTCAATTTCCAAGCACAGTATCTGCTCATTCATTTATTTGTGGTGAGAAGGAGGTGGCCCATCACAGTAGACATCCTCAGAATGTGGTGTCTTCTGTTCTCTTGTAGAAGTGCATTGGTAACTTGGAAACCCCCACCTACCTGTTCGTTACCAGCATATCAGCTGGCTCCCACATGCCCATCTTGTGAGACGAATTCCTCTGTCTTATATTTCAGTAAGAATGCACTCCTCCACCACGACAAGCCTAGGCAGCGCCAGCCAACCTGCTGCTGTTCCAACACCAAGGGTAGACTTAGTGAACGTTTGCTGATTATACAGTGCGAGAGTGCTGCGCTGACAGAAAACCAGAAGCACATTCACCCTGCCCCATGTCATGTTTGGACTCTTACAGTGAATCACGGTAGGTCTTGGCGGGGTGATTTATTGGCAGAGAACACGCTTAGCATGTGCAAGGCCCTGGGTTCAAACTCTCACATGGTAAGGAGAGTAATTATCACACAGCTCATATTTGCCTCAGGGATTGATACATGCTAGATATTGGCTAGCAAATACAAGAAAAATTAAGTATTTTGTAAATCTTTAAGATTTTTATGTTCTCCATGATTCATAATTTAGTTAACAGAAAAGCTGAATAAAATTTAACCTTTTTAATAGAACAACTATAAGATGCAAATTTGTATTAGTTTTCTATTTTCAAGATAAGAACTATACAGAATTTCAAAACAAGATGAGAGGAAATTAACAATGGTTATTATGTATTTCTTGAAACAAAATCTCATTCATCCTCATGTGTCCTGAATCCTTTCCAATGAACCAAAAGAAACTTTAAATAAAAATCATATCTCAAATTATTTCTTTATTTGTTTTGAGACTTCAAAAAGGAGCTAAGACTCAGATCCCTCACATATGTCCTGGTAAACTGTCTCTGCCAATCTTAGGGCACAGATTCTGCTCAGGATCCTTTTCTTCTCGGTTCCTACTGTATTTAAAAAAGAAAGCCGTCTTTCAACAGATGTGACACTTAATCTTCTGTTTCCTCCTGAGAAAATTAATTTCCGAAAGGTTCTTACGGCACTATTTCATGCCTCTAAGGCCATTAGCAAACCCTTGGAAACGTGCGCAGTGTTGCCTCCATGGGAAGTCCCGGCTCTTATTCCCCAGCCAGGTCTCCTGACGTCACTTCCGGCCTTCAGCCAGCAGGGATCCTGCTTCCTAGTGGGCGGGTTTCTCCTCTACCTTACCGATTACCCATCCCTGCGGCCACGAAGCTAAGATTTCCAGGTTCTGCTATGTGTGTCGCGCATGAGGACGAAGGATGGAAAGAGATTTTCAACAATGGGAGGGGTTATAAGAAAAATATTTGAATGAAGTAAGAATAGCTATAAAACTTAAGGGCATCTAGAGCAAAAGAGGCTTGCTGTCTTTTGCAACTGTATCCTAGGAGTAGTGGTATTATCAATCTTTTTTTGATGCTATAAACTTAGCCTCTGCAGCAAAACAATAAAAATACCAACAATTTAAAGAAAGAGAGGTAGAGTAGCTCCTGTTTTCTTCCTGGTGTTGGATTAATGTACATAATTTAGTGAAATTCAGTAATTTCAAAATTTTCTGAAGAGGAACCCCAGGATGGACCAGGTTTGAAGATACCTATGTCTCAGGAGTAGGAAAAACCTGCTGCTGGAAGGTGAACGCCAGCTGCACGTGAGTCCTGAGCTCTGGGCCTCGGCCCGAGCTTCCCCACCCGCCTCTCTCCTGTTCTTCCGAGAGTCCCTCCTGGAAAGGCAACTTCAAAGGCATCAACACATTCACCAGTGCTACTGAGCAAAACGCCGGGAAAAAGGCCAGCTTTCTATGACCCTAAAAGGGAAATATTTGTAATATTTCCTTCAGGCCCAGCCTGGACTTGGCATTTGATTTCATCCTCCTTTGTGTTTCTTTATAAGCAATAAAAGTGGAATTTAATAACAACAAAACTGGAAAGTCGGAGCTCACTCATCTGAAAAAAGCCTAAGCCATATAGCATTTAAAATTTGATGTAAGTCGCTGTCTCAAAGCTTCCATCAGAGAAAAGCCATGGTTCATATCTAGTCACTACAAAGTCCGTCGTGAGCGCGGGTGGCTGGATGTGCGGAGATCGTAATCCAACGGGGCGTAGTAAGTTCAAATCTGTGTGCTGAGGATTATTCGAAAGGCCGCTTTCTTTCATTTCTGATTTATTATTTAAATTAACTTACGCCTCCGCATTATATATATTTTAGTAGTCTAATGGAAATAAAGACTCATAACCCAAGTGCTGCTGGATAACCAATCCCCTGGTGGGGACACAGGCCCCTCTGATTTCTTCCTGCACTTCTAATCCTAATTTTAAGCCTTGTTGCCTCCATTTTTCCTCACTCAGTAAAATGACACGTGGATTTCTACCAACTCTGAAGACATCCCATGCTTGAGTTTGCCTTCTAGTGTTAAATATGCTATAAAATATACCATTAAGGGAGAGCCCGTTGTATTCATTGTCTGGTGTACATTTTCAGATTCCAAATCAGGTTCAAACTAGCTTGGCTACTTTGATGGACAACTACTTAGTTTAAAAAAAAAAAAAAAGGAAAGGAAGGAACAAGAAAACCACAGAAATTGTTGGGCCAGTGCCTTTGATTTTGGCTGAGCAAATCAACCCAGATCAATCTGAAGCTTCAAAGCACCGGGGTAGGGCAGCAGAGTACTAACTCGGAGCAGGGGCGACCACGGCAAGCGTCTCTCCAGAGTCCTGGTTCTGTGCAGCTTACCGCTGGCTGGGAAACAAAAGAACACAGGACGAGGAGGGTGCCCCTGCCGTCGCTGCCACTTGCTGTGATCTGTGCTGGGAGGGCAGGCACCGTCCTTTCCGTCTCAGCACACCTGACAGGCCGATGCTCCGGGCACTGTGCACCGCAAGCTCAGTCCATCGGAGAGGCCATCTCCTCCCTGCAGCCCAGACACAAGAGACGGGTTACTTAGAATTCGAATGTGAGGAAAGCCCATGGCAAAGGGGAAATATTTCCACGCGAATTCCGTTTGATATTCTTTTACAGGCACTCCTGCAGCCCCTCTCTTTTCTTCCAGACCCTGGAAATCAATTAGTTTCAGCACAGAGGAGGCTACAGACCACGCTGAAATGGCTCCCTTTTATTTTGGGGGGTACAATTTCACCCTAGACGTCTGGTCAGCTGTCACACAGTATAGTTAAAGCCTTTCTCACACACACACACACACACACACACGCACACACGCACAAGCACACACACACACACACACACACACACACACACACTGGCTCTCCCTCCACAGATGCTGCAGACCTTGGAGTCTGGCTGTTGGGAAGGAATCAGAGCTGTTCTCGACCCAAACCCTTGGGCTGTGACAATGGCGCGAACGTCAAAGGGTCACCAAGTTTTTCCCAGATGACCCCGCTGGCCAAGTTTGGTGGCAGCCTCCCGGACCCCCTGCTCCCACACCGCAGCAACTCCTTCTCTTCTGGATGTTGGCACAGGGCTGCGAAAGCCTTCCCTTCCCTAGGCCAGAGTAGCGGAGAAACCCGGAGTAACTTCGATGTTTACACTGTTCTTGAGGTGCTCTTCTTTGGGAAAACAAAGCGTGGACACTATCAGAGTAGAGTCCTCGCCTCTTCTCACCTTCTGTCTCGAACCTGCCTTAATCCAGGGAGGTGAAAAAAAACCCAGTGTTGGCCTTTTCTTTCTCAAGAACAACACTGCAGAAAGAGGTGAGTGTGTGTGTGTGTGTGTGTGTGTGTGTGTGGCCCTGAAAGGCTCTGGCATGGGGTGCAAAAGCAGCCCAGCTCAGCAGATGGGAGGGGTCCCGGGTCCCCCCCTCGGTCGCAGTGCCTCCGCCCCCCCTCGCCCCGCCCCCGCCCCCCGGCGAGCTCTGCGCCCTGGAGCCGCGCCAGGGCCTCGGACCGTGCCCCGCAGGTCGCTGGGTGGGGGCCTCGGTGAGTGGCTTGTCTCAGGGGTCTGGTTTCCTGGTCTCCGCAGCCTGCCCTCCCGGTGCCCGGCAGCTCCCCAGCCAGCCGCGCACCGAGGTGAACTTGGGCTCGGCCACGCGCGCCTGCCTGACCCCGCGGCAGCGGGCCTCGCCCTCGGCTGCCCTCGGCTGCCCTCGCCGCACGCACCCCGCGGCCCGGGGCTCGGCGGCTGCGATCGGGTGCAGGGCTCCCGGAGCGTGCTCCTTGACCCCAGTGGCGGTCCCTGTCACTGCACGCCGCGCTCCCTCCGCCCGCCGCGCCCTCGCGCCTCCCCTCGCCCCTCGCTCTCCTCCTCCGCCCGCTCGCGGCTGCACGGGTCCGGTCCCCGCCCTCCGCGCCCCCGCCTTGCGCGCGGCGGGACCTCGGGGTCGCAGGTTCTGGCCCGCGCGCCCCCGCGGCTCGGGATGGGCCGCCCTCACCCAGGGCGCTGAAGGCTCGGCGACCGCGCGCCCCGAAAGGTAACGGGGGGCGCACAAAGCGGCGGCAGCGGGGCTGGGCCGCGGGGACCCGGCCGTCGCGCGCGGGACCGGGAGGGCGGGTCGTGCGCCCCGAGCGCGCGCGGATCCTGTTGTAGAGCTGCCGCCCTCCCCGCGGGTGCTGCCCCAACCCGGCCTCGGCCGCCCCCGACCTCCGGGATCCCCACCTCCTCCCCGCGTCGTCCCCCGGGTGACGCCGCCGCCCTGGTGGGGACTCGCGAGTCCGGGGTCGTGCGTGCGCCCCGCGCCCGGCCTAGGCCGGTGCATTGTGTCTCCGGCCCGTTGCGCGGCCGCGGAGACTCGCGCAGCTTTGTGCTCAGGCTGCGACCGCGGCCACCCGGGCCACCGCGGGCTCCTTCCTGCTATCCGGGTTCCCGCGGATACCCTGGCCCCGCTGAGCTCCTCCTCCCTGCGTCCGGGCCACAGCGACCGGCCAGGCTGCGTGCGCGGCCACCCGGCGACCCTTCGACCCGGCGACCCGGGAAAGTCGCGGCGGCCGTGCGATCGCGCCCCGCCGAGGCGGAGTTGGGCAGCTGGCTCAGAACGGCGCTGTCCGTGCGGCGCGGGCTCGGGGCTGCGCGGCCTAGGAGTGCGGGCACCGGCGAGGCGGGGAGCAAGGACGCCGCCGCCGCGGGAGCGTAGCAGGGAGATACCCGCGGGCGCGTTCGTAGCACCCCTCGCCTGTGCACCCCAGATCTGGCTCGAACGCGGGTCCTGAAAATGTGCGATTGATTTGTGCTGCAAACCCACGAACCCAGGTCAAGGTGGAAGAAACAAAACTTTAAGTGGAAGAAAAAATCTCCAAAAGGGGGAGTCCGGCCCCGCACCCCGTCGTCCCGCAGCCCGCTGGGGCTCTGCTCTGTTGCTGTCGCGATCTGGATCGTCCACAAGCCAGGGACGGCGGAGGACAGCGACGTCCCCAGGGTAGCCAGGTCGTAGCCCTTGGCAGGCCAACATTCATCAGTCCAGAGTGGGGAGAGGACGACCGTCCGCGGACCCTGGCGGCCAGCCCCGCGCAAACAGTGCCTGCCGCGGCGGCGCAACGCGGGACCGAGGGAGGAAGGCGAGCTGTCTCTGCAGGAAGGAAGGAAGGAAAGAAGGGGAGCTGCGGCCGGAGCAGGCGGCGCGCAGCCCAGAGGGCAGGGCGAGTGTGCCGTGTGCATGTGTGTGCATGCGTGTGCGTGCGTGTGCGTGCAAGTGCGTGTGTGTGTGCTTGCAGTAGCTGAAGCCCCTCCAGCGGCCCACCCCAGATTTAAAACAAACAAACCAATCCAAAGTGGAGAATTTTGCGCTCCCCGCCCCACCCTATATAGACTCCACGCGTTGCCAGGCACGGGAGCAAACTCCTGCTCTCCCTCCTTCTGGAAAGGATGCGCCAGCTGGGTGTCCGCAGTGCTGGGGACAAGTTCAGGTGTAAGTGTGCTGGGAGGCTGGGGGGGGGGGGGGGCGGCGCCCGGAGCTCGGGGAGGCACATGGGTCCTCGTGTCCTCACCCTCCAAAAACTGGAGGAGCCGCCGTGGGGGAGGACGTGTGGGCAAGGCTGGCGCTCCAGGATGGGAGCTGCGAGTGGGCAGGAAAGTAGGGGCGTGAGCTAGAGCCGCACTGGGGGTTCGAGGCAGAGGGAGGAGACTGCGAAATTTGGCAGAGTTGGAACAGGCTAGTTCCAAAGTCCCTGCAAGGCTCAGTCTCTGCAGACCTGCGTTGTCCTTGGGGCAAGAGATCAAGCAGCACCCTTGCTCTAACAAGGAGATCAGACCGCAGGTGCCTTCCTAGCAGCCTTTGTCAGGGAGGGCTGGGGGCAGAGAGGTCCTGAACTGTGGCTTTGAAACTTTCAGTAAATTGGCCTTCTGGTCTGTAGGAGGTGGAGGCAGTGATTTAATCCTTCAGTTTCTAATCCTTGCCTTGCCACTGGATGTGAAGAGGTGGATCCCTGGGAAAGAGGGTTTCTAGTTGTGCAGCCTAAGAGACAGGGGAGGAGACTGCTGTCTAGGAAAGGCACAGTGTGCTCACCGGGTATTTTTACAAAGCAAATTAAACTTCACACCGCTCCTGTGTTTGCCAGGGTCCCTCCAAGTTAGGCGCCCTGGATGCTTTTGTATTTGTGAGGCAAATGTGCTTCAGTGGGAACTGAAAAGTTTAAAAAGAAAGCTGCTCTCCGTAGCTGTTATGGGTGAGAAGTTACTGTGACTGTGGAGAGCGAGGAGGCATGAAAACGCGGTGGCGCTGACAGCTGTGCTGCCTGAAGACCAGCAGCAAGGCCACGCTGCTTCTGCATGGTTTCAGGCAGTGTCTTTCTCTTTGCTTGGAGGCTTTCTCCAGCTTTTTAAGGAAGGAAATTTGGCTCATTGACCTCTGTCTCTAAGAGTTAAAAAAAATGCCAATCTGTCCACGGTGTATGCCTACTATCTTCAGGATATGTTCATTTTGAGATGGGGGCGGAGGCCCACAGAGCGTTTTGAGAAAACGGCCTTTTCTTGACTTTTGTAAAGGTGCTGGGAAAGTTTTGAAGCTCTCTGCCTCAGTCTGACATTCTCTTCAAAGGGTTCCAGATTAAAGGAGATAGGCGCGGCAGGTGCACCGTTTCCATCAAACCTTTGAAAGGGACCATGCCGAAGAGGAATTCAGATGAGGAGTCTGCTGCCCCGGCAGGCCTCTGAGTCACAGGGCCCTGGGCTGCCGATGTGGAGATTCCAGATTTGTTTCCTGGGGCCAATGGGGCCCAGAGGCCTGGGTGTGCTGCCAGGGGTGGAGGGGACGGAGGAGTGTGCCCTCCCTTGTCTCAGTTCCGTCTCCTCTTAGCTTCCAACAGGGGTGCTTGGGAGGGCGCAGCACTGACTCCCGGAAGTCGCTGAGATGCTTGAATACTAAGCCTGTATCCTGATTTCTAGGCCACACGGTGCTTAGTGAGCACGCTAACCCCAGAAACCCCGGGACTCTTGAGCCCGGGGCGCCATGTGTATGGCGAGGCCAGGGCAGCGGTCTAGATCTGAACCTGGGTTTCTTTCTTCAGAAGGTTCTGTGCTCCACACAATAGACCCTGATGGAAGGAGCCTAAGAATCGCCAAGTAATTTTTATACCGTTCTCTAATTTATGCAAACACTATGTTCTTGCAGACTGAAAATGTGTATTTTTCTCCCTTCGCGCTTTGATGGCTAACATTCTTTTTAATGACAGTCATTTCTATAACAGGAAGATGTTTTCATTTGTATTTACTTTTCAGCGCCGCGCAATTATGCAGTTTCGCGCCTCAGTTCTGTCTCGGTACTTTGTGTCTCAAAAGAGAATTACAGTGCTTAGAACAGGACTGCAATTTGAAGCAGGTGTTGTGTTTTACTGTTATGCAGAATAACAGTAAAATATAATTGTGGAGGAAATTAAGGAAACAGCTGCAAACTTGGTATGAAAACTGCTGCATTATGATTTGTAAGCAGTTCTTATAGATATTTTACGTAGGAGGAGCAGGGAAGGATTTTAATTTAGTTAATCCTGCTGGCCTGGCTGTCCATCAACGAGTGCTCGAGGAATATGGCTCCCGGAAGCCAGGGGAGGAGAGAGAACCCAGAACAGCTTGGATCCTGAAGCCAGAGTGCCAGGGAGCCGTCCTCTCGTGGTGCCGTGGCACAGGAGCAGGGCAGGCTGAGCGGGTGTCGTAACTCGCTCTGCTGACAGGAGAACGGCAGTGACTCGGGAGGAAGGCACAGAGTCCCTTTGGTGAGCTGCAGGATATGCAGGACTGCACAGCCCAGGGTTGTAAAATAATAAAATAAATGGCCTATGGCAGGCCATCTGCCTTTTGCTGTATGTAAGGTGTTTCATGCCAAATTTAAATCTAGTCTTACTATTCTGAATATTTTTATTTGAGATAGCAGCTAAGATTTTTGCCATTTACTGGGGCACATGGCAGGCAGAGTCTGAACATTTAGAGCAAGAGTGTGGGGTCTCCATGAAGTGTGTTTTGGGGTTCTTTGCCACCACACTGCTCCACGGCACCAGTATCCATGCCTGGGCTGCTGCTTTTCTCTGGCTTTGCACACCTACCATGAGTACAGACACCTTCATTTCCCCTCTCAGTGTGGCGGCTAATATGACATTTTTAAAAGAATCAAAAGGCATGGGAGAAAAGCCAGTGAGAATTAGGCAGCACCCAGAGCAAGGTGGCAGATGTCGTAGCTGCTGCCCTGTCACAGTCTGCCAGTGCCTGGCATGGGAGGGGTGAACTCACTCAGCCTGGCGGTCCAGCCCTGGATGCAGTGGGCTTTTCCCCGGGTGACGGACGTGGTGAAAATTTTACACTACATTTAGCACGAAGGGCTCACCTTACCATGAAGCACTTGGCCAGAGACAAATGCGTGTGATACCAGGCCTTACATATTTGGGCCACTGCTCAGGGAAAAAAAGTTACATGTGAGGTTTGTGTATTACAGATCTGCACAGGTATCTGATGTAAACACAGTTTTCACTTTTTTTTTTTTTTTTTTGCTTGCAATTGTCATGCATTATAAGGACCTCAAACACGAAGATTTCAAGGACTATCTGAAACCAACTTTGCAAAAACCAAACGTTCCAATTAGCAGGGAGGTTTTAGAAGAGTTTGAGCACAAGCCGCTCGTAGCCAGATGCCATGGCAACTGTGGCTTCACCCCTTCTGTAATTCACGCTAAGAGCCATAGTTATGATTAAAGAGGAAATGGGACTTTGACGGGCTGTGAGATGATTTGCTTGCACCTAACACTGCCGTGGGGAGTGGCGTGTCCACTCCACAGTGCGTGAGGGGGAGATTGGGCACAGCTGTGTTCATGAGCAGCAACACGGGGCAGATGTTTCCAGAGCCCAGTTGATGTCTAGATGTTAGAGACTTTTTATAATTTTTAGTCTTGTCAGTGCGCGTGCAATCTGTGATTGCGTTCACCGGGCGTCGGTGCGTGTACATGCCTCACCTGAACTGCCGCTCTGCTCTTCCTGCCTCCTGCGGTCCCTGTGGTGTCCCCAGAAGCGTCTTTCTCCTTGTGCTCTGTATCTGCTTGCATACCCACCGCTGTGTGTTCTTTCTTGTAGAAACGCACAGAGGTATTGATGAGTAGATCCTTGGATTCGGACGGTGGCTGAAGCGAGCCATGCCTGCTTCCCTGGTTTGCTCCGGAAAGCTGTGACCCGCTCGTGCCGGAAGATGGCACATGGCATTCCTTCCCAAGGCAAGGTGACCATCACGGTGGATGAGTACAGCTCCAACCCCACCCAGGCCTTCACACACTACAACATCAACCAGAGCCGCTTCCAGCCGCCCCACGTACATATGTAAGTATACGGCAGTCAGGCACACAGACATGAAGTGGGACAGAAAGCCACTCTCTCCCGGCATTCTGCCAGTGAGAATAAAAGAGTCGACAATGTACAAAACAGATGGGGGTGTGTGGCTTCCGGGACAGCCTACGAGGCCCCTTGGAGCTCTGCATAACTGCTCAGCCTTCTAGCACTTTCTGAACCGTGGTGGGACAGGTCCTGAGGGCTGCTTTCCGTAGCTCTCTTGTGCGGGAGGTGGCCGTAGGGATGGTAGGGGTTTCCATCCCGCCACACGGTGAATTTGGTCGGCATCTCTTGACCCCAAGTTCCATTTTCTTTTCCCTGTCCTGGTTGTTTTTCTGATGAGATATGTCTCTCCTCTGGTTTCTGTTGCATTTTCCCACACTTGTGGCCCTACCTCTTGGGCTGGAAGCGGGCCTAATTGGCCTAATTGTTCAGCTATGGCTAAATCTGTCGTCTCCTCTGTTGCTGGTGAAGCGTGGTGCATACTAGGGACCTTGGGAATACAGGGAAAGAAGGGTGCAGGAGAGGGGAGCCATCAGCTCCCGACACTGCACCTTTCTCTCCCTCCCTGGTGCTGGCTGCGTCCAGTCCTGGGAGGTCTCACTGAGAAGGAGGAGTCCAGGATGGGAGTGACTCAGAGGCCAGGGTTTAGCAGAGGGGCAGGCCAGCTCCTTTCAGGCTACAGGATGTGTGGCCTCAGGGAGCAGGGGCAAAGGTCACCAGTTCCCTTGTTTATCCAAGGCCTGGGGCTCATTCTCTGTGAGACCCTTCTGATGTCCAGCAGGCTGCAGGAGTCTCTCAGAGCCGGGCTGAACCTCTTTGAAAACTATTGTATCCCCAGGATAGAAAGGAGGTTAAGACGCTGTTGAGGGCTTTTACCACTCCTGGCAGAACCGAGCTGGGCAAGTCCAAGTAATTGTTTATGTGGGCATTTAAAAAAAAAAAAAAGAAGATTGTTCCTCCCAAACACACACACACACACACACACACATACACACACACATGCATGCACGCACGCACGCACACGCACACGCAATCCCCTTTCAAATTCAGAAAGACTAGCCCAAGAGAAGGCGTTCTCCTTGAGTGCCCGTATATTGGTGTAAACACTGAGATGTGGCTCTGAAGGTGTGTGCCAGAGCTTCTCCGTCACTCATGGCGAGCTGGCTGCAGCACACTTGAAGGAAAGAAATGAACGGAAGAAGGAAGAAGACAGGAAAGAGGTAGAAAGGGAGGGAGGAGAGGAATAAAGAGAGAGAGGGACAGAGGCCAGGGAGGAAAGAGGATGCGAAGGAGGGCAACAGAGACAACCTCGCACTTGGTTAGCGCTGGCATATTTCAAAGAATTCTGCTTCAAACCG
>PVKN010010978.1:0-22097 GCA_004027915.1 Capromys pilorides
TTTGAATTTGCGTGTGTTTTCATGTACGTATGAATACACCTACATACTGCTGATTATACCTATTTGAGAAAATTAAATAGAAATATTCGTTAAGTTCTTGGATTTTTTTTCTTTTTGGAAAAAAATGAAAAGTCATTTTAAAATTACATTAAAATGTACCTATTGCATAGATTTCTTGTCATATTTCTTGTTTTAGGAAAGAGACATGCATGCATATGACACCAAGAAAATTATCAGGACTCTCTGGATAGACTATATCACTAATAAAAACCAGCTGTGCTTCTCAAGGTTTACTTAACCCAGGTGTAGGGAACTTATCCTGCTACTGCCTGATGACGTGCTGTTTGTGCAAATCATGGCATTAATCAATCATGGAATGAAAAGTGCCCCCCATCCAGGTAGAGCAAGAGAAATTGTCTACTTCTACGACCTCCCTGTAGCTGGGAGACAACATTTTGAAAACTGTGACATATTTGAGAGATGCAGTTTTGAAAATGAAATGAACCACAGAGCACTGAAGAGTGCCACCCAGCTGATTCTCACATGGTATCTGGCGTTGGCCACGTTTCCTTTGTAGTGCAGAGGCGATTCCTGGGACAGCGTGGGCTAACACACGTGCACAGACGTCAGGGTAGCATAGCAAGGGCTTGGGCTCTTGGTTCTCTCATCTCCCCAACTAATTGCACCGATCCGTTTGATTACAGACTGGCACCATTGGCGATGAGAAAGCAGCAATGTTCCGGAAGCAAGTGACGGGCAAGATCAAGCTGCTGGGCATAGTGGAGATCGCCCTGCTCAGCGTCGGGGCGCTGATGTTTGTCGCTTTCATGATCTCCTACTGCGCGTGCAGAACGCAGAAAGTGAAGTGAGTGAGTGCTCGCCGGACGTACCTGCAGCTTAGCTAAAGCTGACGCGGCCTGGTCTCCCCAGCATCGCACACCATGGGCTGGGCTGCACCTCGGTGTCTCTAGACATGTCCAGCCAGTCGTTGTTTCTTCCCATGCCGTCTAGGATACTGAGGTTCTTAATAGAAATGTAGAAACAGATTGAAGGATGAATGACTCAAAAAAAGTCTGTAAATGCCGAGCAGATTATTGAGCTGCATCGGTGCTGCTGGGAGGCATGAGGAAAACTGCAGCCATGAATGGCATGAAGTTAGCAGACAGACGAGATCCATCCTGTTCATTTCTTGCTTATTTAGGTCTACTTATAAGAAAACCACAAGGAAATAACGTACATCACTGATTAAAAAAAAAACTTGCTTACAGTTAAATGTGGAGATTTACATAGATTGAGGGAAAGAAATAGAAGTTTTGAAACCCAGCGTATGATGGAGATCAGTGTACAATGTACAGCTGAGTGAAGCAGGAAAGGGAATTAGGCTAGCAGTGACATAGAACAGGAGGCTGTGTGTGGACCTGCTGACTGTGTCTTGTCCAGACCCGGGGGTGCCCACGTTAGGCCAGGGTTCAGCCTAAGTGCGAAGCACGCTCACTGCTCCAGGAGTCCTGAGTCTGCGTATGGCTCAGTTATCCAAGAGCTGGGAGTTGCTGGAATGTCTTTGTTCAAGAACATATTAGTTTTGCTGGTATATCTATTGTTAGAAGAGACATTATCAGCTGGGCATGGTGGTGCATGCCTGTAGTCCGAGGGCTTGGGAGGCTGAGGCCAGAGGATCAGTGTGAGTTTGAGACCACCAGCACACGCTACAAAAGTGAGCTCATGGCCAGCCTGAACTGCATAGCAAGACCCTGTCTCAAAAAGAAAAAAAAAGAGAGAAATTGTTGCCTTTACAGAACTCTTCTTTACCAATTATCTGACTCACTATAGTTAGGTTTATAGGAGATATATGTTTCGTGAAATCTCAGTTTTGAATAATCCAGAAGCTACATATCTAGGAACATTTTGTGAACAACTGAACCAAAGTGAAGAGCTAGTTGCACAGGAGGGAACACAGTGTGACATGCAAAGCCACAATGGGCTTGTCATCCACTGAATCTCAAAGAGACTTAAGAGTGGTGCTCGGTCCCTCTGAAAACAAGGGACGCTCCCCTCTTCATGGAAGGTGGTCTTAGGCTGTTGGGTGCTTTCATGCTGCAGATTTCGTTAGCTCCCCTTCCTTGCCTGGTTATCTGCTGCTCTGAAGAGTCAAGAAGTAACCTGGTGTGTGTCCCTGTGTCTAGAAAGGGACCATGTTATGGATGAGGTACATGATGGAATTTTCCTTTAGGATGTTGGGCTGCATCACAGATATCTTGCATCTTGGATATATGTAAAATATCCCATTTTTATGTTATTACTGCTATCTTCTGAATAAATAATAAGAGTCCTTCTATTTTTACAGGTAGTCAAGGAGTCTACATTTGTACCAGCTACGTCAAGACCTTTGGTAGTATTGATCTATGACATGGAGATTTAATATGCTTTATTTTTACAAAACACATCCTTTCTTTTAGTTAAAGAAATGGTGGCTCTCTATCTATATATTTTGCATTAAGCCGCAGCACATTTTAAAAGGATTAAGATGTCATTAAGGTCTGTACTTTGGACAAAACCCACCGCTCTTCATATAGTTGAGTTCCTTTCAGTTTCTAGCATGAACCAATTGTTACATTTGGCTCTGATTCCTGGACTTGCACCGCACTGGCTCACTCAGCAGAGGAGTGGACGTTCTGGACAGACTGCTGCTTCCCTCATCCAAGGGCGACCATGTCACGCTGGGACTGTCCCTGTTCAGCTGCAGCTGGCAGACCCGAGGACTGTCAATACCTTGCCCTGCATGAGCACCAGATATTGAGAGACGTTTAATGATGGAAGATACACGATGGGCGCCGGGCCAGTCATTGTGCATTGCTGCAGCTGCTTTCTCGATTGAGCCCTTTGTACAGCAATAGTGGAAATCCTAACCACTTTTAACACCATGACGGTGGCTTTCTGTTTTTGTCGCTCGTGCAAATGGACATCGTCTTTTGTCAGCTTTCACTCTTCCTATTGTAAAGACTTCGTTGTGTTCCAGGCTTTTAGTTCTTCTCAAAGTCTGCATGGATCTTGGTCTTTCCGCTCAGGGGCAGTTGATGCCCAGCCACCTCCAAATGCAGTTCTAGTGTTAAGAGATGTAAATGTCAATAAAAGAACTATTGTACATGGCATCACGAGGAGTCGCATGTACATCGAAATGTATTTGCTGTACTCTTTCTTCCTTCATAATTACCTTGGATGGTCTATTTTCATCCATTAAAAGGTTGCTTCCTAAAATTTTAACGTTTTGTCTAATTTCCGTTGTATTATGCAACGTTGACCCTAGTTTCCTACATTCCAGAGTACTATCTTAAACTGCATTTCTTTCTGAATTCCTTTATAAGCATTCACTTGCAGGCTGCTTTTTAAGCCAACTGAGGGAAGAACAAAAAAGAAACAAAGAAATTGGGTTTTGTCTTTTGCACAGTGGTGACAGACACAAGTTGTTTTCTTACTAAGGCGATGTGAGTTTTTCTGCTCTCGTTGGCAGTGTGGGTTCACATCCTTGCAGGGAGTAGCAGTCTCAGAAAGCTATGGCAAAGAAAGGGACCATGGGTGCAGAAAAAAATGAACATAGCTTGCTTGTTTAGATCTTTAAAAGATAAGCTGGCCTCTTTATACAAGTTGTCAGAATAAATGTTGAAAATTTCTATTAGATACCCAAAACGTAGAGACCACCACTCTTAAGAGATCTTTGCAATCTCTGAAAATGCTGGGAAGACACTTCTTTGTGCTTCTTACCTGGAAGGGGAACAGTATCAGCCAGAGATGCTGACTTAGAGGTGAGCGTCTACACAGCCCCCTCAGCAGTTCAGGCCTATCATTTTTGCACTAAGACATTTGCAGACAACTTGATCTACAGATCATAAATAACATTGTAAAACATCTTGCCAGCTGGACAAATAGAGTTGAAACTGTTAACATAGTTGGGCTCCGCTATGCGCTCACTCCCACTCCCTGCGATGAACAAAGGCTTTATGCACTGCCAACTCAGCCTAGTGAAAGGCCAGGGTCGAGTGAGGAAGCCCACCTGCCTTCCCGTGGGGTCCACAAACCCAGGCCTGCCTCACTCTTGTTTCATGTCGATGTTCAGTTCTTGTCTTGAACAAAAGACCAAATTGCGTCTTTAGTATTGTTTAAACACACACACGTTCTAATGCTTGTGATTCTTCAGAATTTCCTTCCTCGAGTTCTATAAAGTATGTAAAAGACGAAAGGTAACCTGCATAGAAACGTAAGGGGATTATATTTGAATATCCAGAAGGAAAGATACTTTTTTAAAAGGTGAATTTTCACATGAAAATTATGGGTTTGAGGGAGAGGAGGGGTGCTCCTGAATCAGTCTTCTACAGAAACATCGAGAACATGAGTGCACATGAAACACTTTCAGGGGCACTTGGGAATCCAGGTCGGGAATTGTGAGGAGCGGGTGTAGTGAGGATAGAAGGCACATGCACTGAGGAGAGCAGCAAGGACTGTTGCTGTCTGTCAGCTGAAACCCCTCCGGTGTGGGCAGCACAGCATGGAGAGAAACGCGCTCTCCTAGGGAGCAGTGGACCCGGCGTGGGTGGTGCTTACACCCTGATAGTGCATGCGCTGGAGTGAAAGCTCTACTAGGCAGGTGGCACCACGGAGCCAGAGACGTGACCCAGTCCCGTGCTCCCCACTTCTCCAGTGGGGAGAGCTGAAGCCAGCACAGGCAGTGCTGGTCCTGGGCCCCACTGTCCCCAGCACTGCAGCAGACTCCGAGGTGGCAGAGGAGGCAGCGACCACACCAGGTGGGCTGCGAGAGTCTCAGGACAGGCTGGCCTCAGAAGGCGACTCCCAGAAAAAGCCTGACGACAAAGAGCAAGAAGCGTTTGCTTCACATCTGTAGACACTGACACTCACCCAGGAGGGCCAAACCTATGCAGCCACTGTGCCAGGGCCAGGAACCAAGCGGGCCTGGTGACCAAAGAGCCATGCGATGCACAGATCACCTGGCAATCAGAGTACCTGCTGTAGGAGCACGAAGAGGCCTTCCAGAGAGAACAGAGAACAGCTGGAATAAACGAGGAAACAATGTGTGGCCAGATTGAAAGCCAACTGATTCAGATAAAGATATCAGAACTGAAAAAACCATGACTCATGACAACTACCAGTATAGAGTATTAACAGCAGACCTGATGACTAGACGAGAAAACGGTAAACTCAACGGTGGGTTATGAGAAAATGCAGTGTTCTTTGGATCTCCAGGGGTTCAACTTCCATTAGTGAATGACTGTGGGTCAAATATATTTAGGAAAAATGCATCTGGACTGAATAGATGCAGATGTTTTTATTTCCTAAACATTGTGATTCTTTGTTTATCAATTTTATTTTATTTTATTTTATTTGTTGATACACCAATAAACTATCTTGATATGCAGTTCATATTCATAGTGATTTTCCTGCCTGAGCCTCCCCAGCACTGGAATTACAGGCTTGTACTACCATGCCCAATTTCCTGGTCACATGGTGCTATTTCTTATTTTTTTAAATGTATTTGGTTGTTACAGGGTCTCATTACGCAGCTCAGACTCATATTGATCCTCCTGTCTTCAGCCACCCCAAAGTTGGGATTACAGGTGTGCACTATGCCTGGACTTTGTGGCCCGCTCAGTCCACCCTTGGGGCTGGGCTAGCTCAGCATGTAGTGCTGGGGAGCAACTTGTGGTCCCCGCACTTGCCTAAGCAGGTGCTTTAGTCTGCTGAGCTATCTCACCAGCCCCCACCATCATTTATATTATATTATATTTTATAAAATATCTAGAGATAATAACAGGTACAAGGAAGACTGCATAGATTACACGCAGATATTATACTACTTTCTATAAGAACTAGAAAGTTCCTGGTACCCATGAGACATAGCCACGGGCAGAAGCCCAGGACAGGAGGGCTTCACACCTGAGCTCCAATGTGCATTTAAAGAGCTGAATTTAAGTGATTCCATTCCCTTGAAAATCTTCAAAACTCAAAGAAAAGGGAGCACTTCTACACTCATAAGGCCTGCATCGGCCTGACAGCAAAACGAGAAAAGAACACAGCAACAAGAAAAGCCTGTGGGCCCTTAGTCCTGATTACCATAGGTGCAAAAATGTTCAAGCCATGAGCAATTCTAGTGCAACAGTGCAGTCCAACAGTGTCTTAGTGCATCCTTCACCATGACCAAGGGGCTTGGTCTCAGGCATGCAAGTCCGACAAAAACACAGACCAATTAAGGATGATGCAGCCAGTTTAAAGGCCAAGAGCCATAGGACCAGTTCAATGAGAGAATGGAGAGAATTTGATGAAATTCAATTATCATTTTTTTCTTTCTTTCTTTCCCTTTTTTTTTTTTTTTGTATTTTAGGAAGGGTCTACAGGGTGTTCAAGGTCTCAGTACTAAATTGGCCTCGTAGTGATCCACCTATTTACAACCTCCCAAGAGCTGAGATTACAGGTACGCACCACCATGCCCACTCTCAATTGCCGTCTCAGCATGCCCCAGGGCAGCCAGCACAGCAGGCCTGGGAGTCCAACCCCCATCCCCTGTGCCTGCTTTAATCTGCTGAGCTATATAGCCAGCCCTCAGTTATCTTTTCATGAGAAAATTTCCAAACAATTAGGTAGATAAGGAATGTTTTCAACGCTAAAGGTCAAAGAGAATAAACTCAAGAAACATTTTAGTGGAAAAAAAAAAAAAAAACCTGAAAATTTTCTTCTAAAACCCAGAAACACCAATGTATCCTTTGAATATAGTGCTAGAATTTCTGTCTACAACAATTAGTCAAAAGAAAGAAAGAAAAATACATCTATTATAGCTTGTATTTCTTTTTTTTTTCTGTTTTTTTTTTGTTTGTTTGTTTGTTTGTTTTTATAGCTTGTATTTTGATGTCTCCCAGAGCTTCACATATTCATAGATGAGGCCTTGGGGATGATATTGGATCGAAAGCGCATGGTCCAACGGGCTGGATTAGGATAACCATAGTTTTGTCGCTCAGTCTGACCCTGAAAGGTTAATCCTGGTGAGAAGGGGGGCCCAGGAGGGGTGCAGCATCCCCCACCCCCTTTTGGTCCACCGCTGAGCCTCCTGCTGACCTTGCCCCAGGCTGTTTCTGCCCTGCTGGGAGCTGGCTGAGGACGGACTGAGTCCTTTCATCTAGGAGCCGGAGCAAGCGTTGCGTCCTTCACATTGTGTTAGGAATTTTGTCCCAGCAACAAGAACACAACTAAGATGGCAACCAAATCACGGACCAAGTTAAATTATCCTTAGAACCTAGAAAGAGAAAACCCAAAAATGTCCACCAAAGAATGATTAAACTGATAAATTTGTAGGATAGAAAATCAACATGTCTCACTTATTAACAGCAATTTATCCCTCAAAGTAAGTATTTTAAAAATTCCACTTATCTATCAGGAATGGCAATCCATGGCTGCAATCTCTGTACTCTGAGAGGGGGATTACAGGTGTGAGATCCGCCAAGGAAGAACTCAGTGAGTGGATTACCCCTTTCAAAATAAAAAGTAAAAGTGCTGCAGACACAGCTCTGTGCTAAAGCCTCAGGTTCAATCTTCCATAACAAAAAATAACCAAATCAGTGAAAGACGTATGAAGTCAGAACTACAAACTATCTCAGAAAGATGTTAAAGGAGATGCGTACAGCAGAAAAGCTTCCTCACCCATTCATGGTCAGGGAGAATTAGCGAGGCTCAGTGTCCGCACGATTTAAACTGATCTGCACACTCAACACAATGCAAACCATCTGTGACACTCTTCACAGGAATATGGAAAAAAAAGAAAATCCCTGAAATTTGCATGGAAATATATTAGACCCAACCGAAGCTAAAGCCACGAGGCAGCCGTGGCAGCACAATGCTTTCTTGCAAAGCGTCCGGAGAAGTGTGCTGGGCCGAACAGCTTGGCCTGGCCTGGAAACAGATACCGCGGCCTGCAGGACAGAACAGAGCGCCCAGAAATAAGCCCCTGTGTCCAGGGCCTGCGGGGAATTTAACGACCGGCCTAGGATGAGGTCGAGGACACTGGCGAGCCACTCTCAGAGTAAAATTAGACCCTTGCTTCACACCTCATGCGAAATCAATGCGTGACGGATTAAAGATTAAAATGTAAAACTTGAAATTAAAGATTTAAAATGTAAAACTTGAAATTATAAAACTAAAAAAGAATCCTAAAGGAGCCGATTCATTTAGTCTGGGCAGTTATTTTTCTGAAGCAATAACACAACAGCAGAGATAGACGCATGGGCCTCCATCAAACTGCAAAGCTTCTGTACAGTCAAGGAAATGATCCACAGCTCGAGGAGCAAGCCCTCGGGATGGGAGGAGGTGTCTGCAGGCCCCGTACTGAGGAGGGCGTGGTCGCCGCGGCTCTAGGTGGGCTGTACCGCTGCCTGGATGTGATGTCCTGAGGCAGCTCAGTGATGTTCTTGCACACTTATCTTGCCTTTGGGAGGAGCCAGGAGTCACTTGGCACTAGACCTACGTGCAAGGCGGACGCGGGCACAGCCTCATGCGTGCGCTCGTGGCCTGCCCTGCCACTGTGGGAAGTGCCCACTCGAGCACTCACTACACATTTCTTCATAGAACACTCAGCAGGCAGAGCTTCCCAGAGCTGCTGCAGAAAGTGACAGGCGTGATGGGACAGGTGTGCGTGAAGCCAAGGGAGGGGATTTGGAGGGGTTTTGGAGGGGGATTGCAGGAAATGGGTCTCTCACTGTCCTACAGAATCTGCCAAAAAATTTTGCACTGGGAAAGAAAAAATCTGCATAAATATTTTAATAGTAAATCTACTGAGGCACCGTGAAAGTAGTCCAAGTTCCCTTTGGCCTCTAAGATGAGAAAGTATTCACAACGCCGACCCTTAGCTCGCAGATGTGTGCTAGCACGGTGAACTGCGGAAATGTGCGTAGAGTTTTAGACCATTTTGTATTTTTAAATTTCAAACATTCATCATAATTTTGATCTTACATTTATATACACTTTAAACCATGTTGCACACAAAAAGTAACATGCAGTTTTATTTGTGAATTAAAATTAATTTTTACAACTGAATAAATGAAAATTGTAGTTTTCTCTGTCTCTGTGTGTCTCTCTGTCTCTGTCTCTGCATGTGTCTCTTTGTGTCTCTCTGTCCGTCTGTCTCTACCTCTGTCTCTGTCTCTCTCCCTCTCTCTCCAGGGTCTCCCCAGGTAGCATGGGCTGGCCTTTGAACTCACTGTGTATCACAGCCTGGCCTCAGACTCACAGCAATCCTCCTCTTGCCTCAGCCTTCCAAGTTCTGGGATTGCAGGCATGCACCTTCATGCTGGCAAAACTAGAGCTTTGAACTGTACACGCATATCTGTGCACCCCGTAAGGAGTACAGAGATTTAGAAAATATATTAAATGTGCGACCTCCATTCTGCCCTGGGAAGAAGTGTTAGAGAAGATAAGTATTTCTAGATCCGTAATTGTTCAGGGTGGATACATACACACTTTATTACATAGGACAACTCCACTTCTTGATAGAGACACATTTGCGTTCTAAACTCTTTATTCCCCAAATCTGCAATTATTACTCATAAGCTATGATTTAAAACAGTCTATTTGCAGAGTTACTTACAGTGGAAAGTTCACTTAGGTATACTGTCGCCCACAAGTATAAAGAATGGAATAACTTATGTAGATTTCAGTTTTCTAAAAGAGAAATAAGGCCATTGCATATTAGCCTTATTTCTCTCTAAGAAAACTGAAAAATCATGATTTCAAGCATATTGATTTTCTTTCCAAATTCACTATGTGCAGATCCTGACTATTTAGGGTACAGTTCACACAAGGGCAATAGTCAGTACTACAGCTCCCCAGGGTCTGCACTGTATCTGCCTTCATGGAGTTCACTTTAGGTGTGTTCCAGCCCCCTGAGTAGCTTTTGTTTGATGCCCCGTATATTTCTGCTGTCTGATTCTCTCAGCCTGTCTACCAATTTGAATGTATTCTGAACTCAAACAACAACATGGTCCATTATTGTTTTGTGCATATGGTAACAGTGTCCATGCCTTTAGCACTAATTCATTTGTATTGCGCTACACTAACAACCTATAAATGAATTACTTCTTATGCTTGCATCAAATATATGAACGCATTTTCTTCTGTGGCTCAACAGCAGCAGCTACATTTAAAATATTTATAAAAATTGCTATTTTTTCCGATTATAAAAGTAATATACGTTATTGCCTTTCATTTTCCTTTCTTATTTATTTTATGGAAAAAAATAAAACAACAAAATTGCAGAATAAAACAGTAGAGTAACAGTGGCCACTGCGCTGTCACTTTATTTTCTGATGACGTGACTTCCCTCTGCACAGCTGGCTTGGTGTCATCTGGGGTTACCTACCTACGACTTCCATGTTCAGCTCTCCGACGGTACCTGCAGCTTGGGTCTGTGCCTCTCACGTGTGCTTTCTTCTCTCCTTGTGTAAGAGAGATGCGGCTCTGCAAGGAGAACTGTGGGTGTCCTGAAGCCCTGCTCCTTGGCTGTGTGACTTGTGAGCCAGGAGCTCGGAATGCGAGATTCTGAAACCTGCAGAATCTCAAACCATGCCCCAGAGCACCCAACGCAGCATCTGAATCTCAGCGAAACTCACGAAGGAGAGTACACACAGAAGCCTCTAACTGAGGTCACATTGCAAGGGGACCAGCATCAGCATTTTGTCTGCTCTGTGGCAGTTTGATTTATTGTAGAAGGGACATGAGGCATCAAAGCTGTGTAAGCATCGTGGTTTGAAAGGAGATCCATCAGACCTGAAAGCACTGCTATAAATACTCCATATTTTGTCATTTGCCTTGTGGAGCCTGTAAAATGACATTTTCAGATAGCAATAAAACTAATCTATGTGGCAGAGTAGAGAAGAAGGTGGCACTAACTCTCTCTTGCCTAACTTCCATGGAATGTGCTATTTGATTGGATGCTTGATGTTATTCATGACAAATATTTGCTGCAGATGAAGTAGAATATAGCAAGCCAATGGATACTGCAATAAGGGATACTCCTTACAATTCATCTAAAAAGAAAACGGTCTACTTGGTTGAAGGGACTTTTCAGGATCTAGTCATTTTGTCTGTCACATACAATGATATCACAGTAGTTGCGTAGCTTTACTGTGGGGAGAGCACTGGGCTATAGTGTGGAGGGCACGTTCGCTACCCCCGTGCAGCGGCTGCAGGTGCAGGGAGGTGGCTCGGAGAGGAGGGTGGGGTGCAGGCTCACAGTGGAGCTGCCCGGCATGAGGGAAGACTGCTGAGGTTGGGGAGCACACTGGCTCACCTGAGCGGTGTCTAAGCTCCAAGAGCTGAGCTCTTCCATCCCAACGGGGCTCTCGTCCGCACAGGTGATAACTGAGGCATCTGTGCAAAGTAGGGCCCCTGGAACCCCAGTAGTTTCCTGTGACAACAAGCGAAAGACCACCACTGAATATGGGCTAGGCAACCCTAGGGTGGAAGCGTACATTGCAAGAAAGCCTTCAGTACCTTCATCTCTTGCTATGAGCGAGGGAACAGGACTTAGGGATCTTTCTCATCTCTGCTGACACAGGGTGTAGAGTAAAAGAAGCATTTATGAAGAGGACAGAATTCATAAGCATACAAGGGCCACTGATGCATGTAGAACTGCATGTATGTTCATTGGAGAGGAAGCCCACTCATCCCCTGACAGTAGCATGCAGCAGGCAAACGCAAGAAAAAAGAGGGCTCTGTTTCTCATTTCTAGTAATTTCCTCCCAGATAGGTTTTTCAATCGTGATAAGCCGGCCACACAGCTCATCCATGCAGCCAAAGGAGTGCATGTAAAGTGCTTACGCTTTAAAAAGCAGCTCCTGTTCACCCACTCCCAGCGTCATGCCAAGCCCTGCATTGGTGACTGCACTGTCCTCGTGCACGTTGTGCTCCTGGAGGACAGGTGCATCAGCCTGTGGTCTCCAGGTACAAAAGGTCCCTTTAGTTGCCTACCACCATTTTCTAAATTCCTTGCTCTGTGTCTTATATATCTTGCTAGTTATTTGGTCTTTTTAAAATTTAATAGTTTATCTGTGGCAATGGCTTAACCATTTATCTCCCTCCCTCCTCATGGAGCCGCTCCTCTGCCTGCACCAGTCTGACTGTGCACTGAAGCATCTCCAACCAAGGGCTGAACCACGCCCTTCCTTCCCTACCTTGAGTGTGTTGGACTTTTCACCCCACAATGAGAAAGGAACTAAGACAGGTGATAAGCGTAAAGAACATTATGCAATGTGAAGCATGCCAGAGAAAGAAGAACTGCCATACAATCTCACTTCTATGGGCACTCAAAAAGCACCCAACCACATGTAGATAAAAGATGGAGCACTGTTTATCAGGGCAAAACGTAGGAGGCATGCAGGAAGAGCCAGCTCGGAGATGCAAGAGGGTAGCCATGGGGTCGGACACGTCTCCAGGGCTCATGTGCAGCCCACGGGCCTGGAGGCCATAGTGTTGTTCTGCATATGGAATCTGCGCTGAGCAGACTGCACAGCTCTTTCCACAAAAACAAAGGGGGATCACAAGCTAGATAACTGTGAAACGGTGAAATTGTTATTTTGCTTCTTATCAAGCCATTCTAGTTTATGTCTCTGTAGCCCATAATGTCATGTCATATCCCCTCCAAGAACAAAAGAAAGATGTTTTTGTTAATGCAGATTATCAATACAAGTTATCAAATGCACTTTAGCATACTGGTACAGGCAAGTAAAAATATTTTTATTATTTTCAATCCAAGTATGCAATTTTCCTTTTCCTCATAGAATTTATTTTTAAAAGAACCCAGGAACTCATCTCCAGCTCTGCCAATAACTGCTTGAGAGAATTTCATTAGCTTTGTCCATAATTTAAACCACTGAAAGAAACGATCTTAATCAAATGCTTTTCCATGGATAATTCTAGATTGTCTTAAAGTTTGTGCTGGGTGTAGTAAAATGTTATAGAAATATGCTTCCTATAATCAGCAAAACTAATACTGTTGCTCTAGGAGAACCAATATTTCAAAATGATCTGATTGAAATTATTCAAAATACTTTATACTTTAAATATTTCATGTTTGATTATTTTGTTATGTTCTTATTTGTGACCATATTTTTCTATATTTCAGTTTTTATTTAGGTTGAATACAATTCAAAGCCTCCTGAGAGGCCCCTGGAATGAGTGTAGGTACCCTGGGAGGGTTTCGTGGTCCAGTGGACAGCTGCAGCAGTGGCTCCTAAGCTTCAGGGGACATTGAGTCACTTGAGGATCTTGTCCGAATGCGGCCTCTGATTCCATACATCCAGTGCCAGAGCCTGAGAAGCCTGCATTTCCTGAGCGCAATGGGATGACCCTGAATTAAATGTTAATTCATTTTCCACCATTTCTGGCCTCTGTGAGACTTGTCCCTGTGGTCCTCCCCACCCCCAAAGGAGGACCTGGCACATGCGCTCTGAGGACCTTGCCACGCAAGATGAGGGTCCACCCAGGCGGGTGGGATGACTGACCGCCACTCGTTGGTGCATCTATGGACACAGCTTTTCCACAGCGCGGTGGCTCACCCACGTGGATCCTAACCCTCTCCTGATGACATAGATTCCACCGTTTGTTCATTTGCTGCATAATCCTGGCCTCCAACAGCTTCCTGACCCCTATCAGTGGTCCAGAAAGGGCAAGGCTGACTGAAGTAATGGAAATAGAGGCAAAGCATTGGCATGCTTTCAAAATCATAGTTTTTTTTTTCTTTTTTGTTACTAAGTAAAATTGTAATAAAGTGACAGTGCTTTGCAACAAAAAGAGAACCTTATTTCACTTTCTAAAGGAGCAAACAGGCATTTGAAACAGGAAATAAAGGAAAGAATTGTCCTAGGTTACATAGCATGATAGTTAGGAACTAGACTTCACTAAAATTCAGGATTACAGAGCTACTTCTTGAAATAAGAAAAAGAAACTATGCAAAAAGAATACTTTAAATGCGTAAGATGATCACTAAGACAAATTTGAGAAATGAGGAAATTGAAGCCGTATCGCACGGACAGTTTCCCATGCAATTCATCAAAGTTCCGCTAGATGGCAGAAAACACCCACTGGGAAACAGCGCGGAGGGTAAAGGTTAAAAAAACTGTTTTCTCTTTATTGGGTCTAAACCTCTAATTTTGACAGATTTATTCAATTTATATAACTCCTACAATTAATCTAATATAGGGACATATATTTCCTATGCAATGAAACAGATATTATGGCCCTCAGGGTGAATGCCTCTATCCAGAGGGGACGACATCTGCTACGCCTCAATCACAGCGCGGAGACCAATAAAGGAGCGGTTGTGAGTTGTCTGTCGAACTTCTCCGAGCGTCTTCGGGCCACTGACCGTAAGCATGCACAGCTCCGCCCGGCTCACCTGCGGGCCTGGCTCAGAAGTGGAAGGGTAGTGACTCTAGGAACTAGAAAGCCCCAGGCGACAGTGGCCCTACCCTTGGCTGAGGTAGAGCCCCTCAGGGTCCCACCCTGGGGCTCCCTGGCTCCCCAGCAGTGATGCTCCCTGCCTGGCTGGTGTCCGAACCCTGGCCCCTCGCTGGTCTCTGCGCTCTGCTGTGCACTGCCGGTGTCGCAGGACTGTGGGTCCCTCTGAGGATTAAACAACTCCCATTTGGCTCTCAGAAGAAGACAGTCTCCCGAGCCACTTCATTTTTAAGTTCCTGTGACAGGAGCTAGATAGTGTCACGCTTGTTCCCTCACACCCCCCTCGGCGGGGTCCGGCAGCGCGTGTGTGCCTCTCCCCTGGTACTATCTCAGAGCCAGGAATTCAGTCTCACGCAGAGGCCGATGTCTGCATCCTCAGAAGGGACAGTGCAGACCTCGCGCCAACAACAATGTTTAGCTTGAGGTCCAAATTAATGGCTTCAGTCTGGGGCTGTGCAGATTAAGACTCAACCCTCTGCCTACAGCAGGCCGCGCTAGAGGAGACTTGCGCCTGTCTCCCGGGTGGGGTGGGGGAAAGCCCAAAGGAATGGATCATCCCAGCTGCCGCGACAACGCTGGCCGAAGAGGCTAAGGACGGTTCCTCCGCCAAGGCTGCGGTCCAGCTTAGGCACCATGGGGGAGTGCGAGTCAAGCGCATCAGTCAAAGGTTGCTCTAGAAACTTCCTTCGGAAATAGTAGAGGTCTTTTCTGAATTTCAAATTCCCAAACAACAAAACATTGACTGGTCCCTTAGAGGCTGATTGGCCAGTTCTGCCACCAGAGCTCCCCTCCCGCATCCGTTTAGCTTGTGATTTCTCACAGAGCAGCTCAAGCTTGTAGTGGTTCCCATCATCATCGGCAGATGCTCGTCTTCTCTCTGAGAACGCTGGAGTTGATGCTCTGTGATTGCCCACTGCTAATGTGTCGCTGTCACCTGCTTAGTGGTGCACCTGCTGAATTCAAGATTTCCCCTTCATCTGACCCTCCAATTCTACCTGCTGAGCTTGCTTTTATGCAGAAGAATACACGCCTGATGAGCTCAGGACAAACGCAGTGCGCCATCCAAAGTTCCCACCCCTCCAAAGCACCCCAACAGGCTGAAGCCGGAAGGTGACTGAGATGTTAACTGGCTTCTCAGGATCTTAAGTTTCCACATGAGACTGGATGCCTCCCAGCACACTGAATCATCAGCGAAAATTTGCTAATTTTCAGGTCTTAGTAAATGGAGATGAGTGACCACATGGAGTTGCAATAAATGGAAAAACCATGAGTGCAATGGTTTGAATTGGCAAGTCCATGTGACATTAGCTTTAGGTGTCCCTGAAGGATGTCTCTGGCCAGCTTGCTGAGCAGCGTCAACAGATCCAAACAAAAGCCTGTCCCACCCAGACGCCATCACAGGCCATGAGGCCACTGCATGTGGGGAAACAAGGACGCTTCCCACTGGAGCCCACAGTTGTGAGCGGGGAGGACAAGTTGAAGCACGGGGGATGAAGCGTTTCTGGATGGTTTCCACTGTGGCTCCCCATGAGTGACCGTGGCGGGGTGGGGGGGTTAGCAGAGGAGTGTGAGCCAGCCTTTCCTCCCTGGGAACATGGATCTCGTTCCCCTCCTCACTATAGCTCCAAGAAGATAGTGTAAAAGATTACGCCTAAGGACAGTGGCACCAGTGTTGTTCCCCACTGTCAGCACCCTTGTGATGTGGTGTGCACAAGGCGGGGCACAGGGCTGGGGGTGGGCGCAGTGCTGTCCCACCTGCAAGCCTGCATGATCTAGGGAGACCCCCCTCTGCAAGGACACCCCCCACCACAAGGCAGCACGCGTGCTTCCCTGGGGTCACCTCATGGTGACTCATTGAGACCACAGCTGGCTACTGGCCCTGTGGACATTAAGTAGAAAAATGACTCCAAGTGGGCTCAGTTCATCTCAGCATAATTCCTGACTATCTGCTCTGTGTCTCCAGCTACCTTATTTTCTAATTGAGAGAACTGTGAGGATGTCCTCAAGGAAGCAATTTTCTAGTTAGTGAGAGAAGATAATTACAAAAGTAACTTAATAATAGGGGAGATAAATGAGTTAGTAGCATATATTAAGATATGCTAGAACCCAGTAGGAAATAATCTACATACATCATTTCCATTGCTTCCTTCAGAAGATTTTTTTTTTCAGCCATGGTTACCATGAGTGGGGCAGAGAGGAGGAAAGTGGGAGACACAGGTCTGAGGTGAGGAAAGCAGGGAGGAGGATGGGTCCGTGCATGTGTAGGCTCTGGCTATGCACGGTCCAGCTAGAAGGATCGTGCTCAGTGTGGTCACGTGGAGTTGTGGTGGCGGCTCAGGCCACACTCACCAAATGGAGGCTGTGTAATGGTGGATACATTAGTGCACCCAACTTCACTGCTGGACGCAGAGCGCCTGAGCACAGGGAGGCCAGCAGCCTGCGCCTGTGCGTGCTCCTCTGGGCCTCGCCCACAGTGCCATTCCTGACACCCTGGCCTCTCTCCACCACTTGCTTCCAAACAAGCTTGGATATCCTAGGGTGACAGGGGTAGCTGCAGAAGAGGTCACCCAGGCTGGGGTCAGCAAGAGCCTCTCTTTGGGCAGCAGTAGGAAAAGCCTGACTTGAGAAGCTCCTTGCAATTTCCCAGGGCCCTGACCGAAAGTGGGGGCTCTCATGGCCACCCTGGAGAAAGAAAGCCTTTTAGTCCTCTGAAGGCTGGAGCTCAGAAAAGGGGTGCTTTGCTTGTGAGCTTCAAGGCTCTTTCTCCAAGTGGCTCCAGGAACATTTCACTAATTACCTATGGCCTGGGCGCACAGGTCGTCCATGGCATGCAACCCGCTAAGGCATCCCAACCACTTCTTCAGGGTGTCAGGAAGACAGGGCCACTCCGCAAGTGCTGGGCTTTGCTACTACAGTCAGGATGGGTGGCCTCTCACCCGATAACCCTGGGCATCATCTCAGTCTTTTCTTCTGAAAGCTCATCTAATTTTTCTTTTGATTGAAATGGCTGCTTGAGGTGGCATTTCAACTGAGTAAGAAAAAGCTACCCCACTTCATGCAAATATGGCTGGTTCACTTGGAGATAAAAGAGCAATACATCAAGAAAATAGAAAGTGAATCCAATTTGAAGTTCAGACACGGAATTTCAGTTTCCTCACAAAGCAATCAAGCTTCCTCTGCTGTTTGTAGCCTATGCGTGTAGTTTCATGTTCAGCTTTGCTGGTATGGGTATCCCTTCCTCATCTGAATTTCGTGGCTTTGGCTAGGGTGATAGCTCAGCAATACAAGTGCCCGCCTCTCAATTGCAAGGTCCTGAGTTCAATCCCTTGTCAAAAAAAAAAAAAAAAAAAAATTCTGAAATTTGTGACTTGGTTTAATTTAATTTACCAGGACTGATGGATTCGCCAGAATTAATGCTTATTTCAGTATTTGGGAAAATGTCAGCACATTTTAATAGAGAGGATGATGGTCCTGAGCCAGGTGTCTAAGGCAAACCCCACCTTTGTCCCTCACTTGATATGTGACACTGAAAAATTACTGTTCTACCCCTCAGCTTTCTCATCTCCAAAGAGCAGACATAGTGGAATCCTACGTACTGGATTGTTACATGATTTCATCACTGAGTATTTTAAATAATTTAAAGAATGTTAATAATAGATAAAACCTGAGTAAATGGTTACTATGGTTTGTGTCTCAAATTTACCCCTGCAATAGCAAGCAAACACTGAAACAGCACCCAGGATGTAGAGGCAGGTTTATTTACCCCAACAGGGGCTCATCAGCATGCTTCCCAGAATATCAGGCCCTGAGCTCTGCTGGCCTAGGGCTCATACGGGACCAACAGGCAGGAAGCACACAGGCAGAATGCCTGGTCACCTGGGCGTTGGCTTACACAACGTGCATGAGAGTGACCAGCTGTGCGTCACAGAGACCAGCCATTTCTAAGAGACAGGAGCCACCAGGACTGGTACATGAACTGTTCCCTGGGCCACTAAGAAGCTGAAGCATAGTGGCTGGGGTGGGGGCATCTCTTGCTACCCCCACCGCTTCTGTATTCGTAAAAAATCTTTGGGGAGCTCTGGGATCACAGAAGCTGATGCTGGGTGAGTCCTCTGATGTGTGGGGGCATGGCCCGATAGAATCCATCCTCCTCCTCCTCCTCCCTTGATCCCTCTCTCTGCTTCCCGTCCCTGTCATGGACTTCCTACCACCCTGCCTCCTACGAGATGACCCTCTGCTCTGCCAGCCTGCCTCCCGTCCAGCTGGCTGAGAACTGAACCCCCTACAGACTGTGACCTAAAATAATGTTTATCTTGTACACTTAGAGCATTTGTCTCAGTAATGAGAACGTAACTAAGGCAACGATAAACATAAAGAAGTAGGAACATCACTTGCAAATAATTTTTATGAGCTCAGAGGTACTCTGACACCACAGCCAAGGACACAAGAAAATCATACACCAGTTCCTCTGAGGAACATAAATGCAAAGCTCCTCAGTCCAATACTAGGAAGCAGGCTTCGCAGCACATCTGAAAGACCGCATGCTCTCAGCACGCAGGATCTGCTCCTGGGGTGCGTTTCTTTAGATGCGAGCAAGTCAGTCAGCGGGACCTTTTCCTAAACAGATTGATGGACAAAATGCATGGTAGAATCATTTCAACAAATACAGAAGAAACATTTGGAAAACATTCACTATCCCTTTTCAGCAAACCCTCTTAAATAGGTAAACGATAATTTTCTCAGTGCAATGAAAGCTATTTGTAAAACCCTCACAGATGGCGTTATAGTAAAATGATGAAAAGTCTGCATGGTTTCGGCTAAGACCCAGCACAAGGCAGGGCTGTCCACTGCTGTTCCTCTCAGCATCATCCTGGAGCTCACAGAAGAGGACAAAGACAAAGACATCCATATCCAGGAGACGCAAAATATTCCTCCTTGCAGAAGATGTCTAGAAGACCCTAAAGCCTTCACTGAAAACTGCCATAACTAATAAGGAAATTCAGTCAAACTGCAGGGCACAAAAACAACATATAAAAATCAGTTATGTCTCTTTTTTCTGCTAGCAAATAAAGAGTTGAAAGCATCACATGTTCCACTTCTAAATTACATTATGAGGCAATAGTAGCCAATACAGTAAGGTACTGTCATAAAAACAGACTGGCAGAACTGAATAAGGAGTCCGTAAATAACTCTGTGAGCAGAGTATCAGCCAATTTGCAAAGCAGCATGAATGCACAGTGGAGAAAGGATGGGTCCTTCAACAAACGTTAGTAGGGAAAGGTGGAGAATCACACCTCCAGGGCACAGGCAGACACACTGGAAGTGTGCAGCACTGAACCCCTGGGGTACTCTGCCACAGTCAAGCTGGAGCCCAGGATTGATGTCTGCAGCTTGCAACCAAATAACACCTAGGTAGAAACAGGGGGGAAAGCTTCTGGTGGGAGGCTGGGCAATGATTTTCAGAACAAGGGTCCAAAAAATCTGGGGCAATAATAAGAAAGTAAATAAACGAGATGACATCAAACTATAAGACTTCCATGCAGCCAAGGGAAAAAGGAACATATCATCTTAGAGAAAATATATGTTAACCATGTATCTGGTTAGGAGCTAAAATTGCATGAGTAGGAAGAACTCTTAAGAAAAACAGAGTATTCAATTCAAGAAAATGATCAAAGGATCTAAATTGACAGTTGTCTCAGTTACTTTTCTCTCATTGCCAGGACAAATACCCAACACCCAGAATTAATGACAGAAAGTTTTATTTGGCTGGCTGCAAGGCAGAGTGGCACATGGCAGAGGGCAGCCATTCATGGTGGTGGAAAACAGTAAAACAGCAAGAGCAAGTGGGAGGGACAGTGGCAACAAGAGCTTCAGAGAACAAGTCTTCCTCTCCTTATATTGCCTTCAGGCTCTCTGCCCCAGGCTGGGCCTACCACTCACACCCATAATCCAAGCAGTAATCTCAGTCTTTGACCATGAATTAATCACGAATTCTAGAATCACAGCCTCATGACTGTATGAGGCCTTGGGGAGACCACTACACATAAACCATAACAATGTAATTACCAATAGAGTGAAAAGACAACCCGCAAATTTTGGAAAGATTTTAACTAATAAGTATTCAGACAAAGGTCTTCTATTTAGAATTTATAAAGAACTAATAACCATTAGGATCTCAGAATTCAAAGACCCAATCCAGAAATGGGTGTCTGAGATGAATACACACTTCTCAGATAAAGAAATTCAAGAAGCCTATAAATACATGAAGAAACGCTCCACATCTCTAGCCATTCATGAAATGCAAATTAAAACAATACTTAGATACCATTTCACCTCAGAAAGAATGGCTATCATAATGAAATCAACCAGCAACAAATGTTGGAGAGGCTGTGGGGAAAAAGGAACCCTTTTCCACTGCTGGTTGGAATGCAGACTGGTGCAAACATTATGGAAAGCAGTGTGGAGGCTCCTTAAAAAAACCATTCAATCCAGCTATCACCTACTGGGAATTTTCCCAGAAGAACTGAAAACATCATACCATAGTGATATCTGTGCACCTATGTTTATAGAAACCCAGTTCATAATAGCCAAATCTTGGAAACAACCAAAATGCCCATCATATGAAGAATAGTTGAAAAAATGTGGTATTTTTATACAATAGAATATTACTCAGTTATAAATAATGATAAACTAGAAGATTTCTAAATAAATGGATGTATCTTGAACATATACTCATAAGTGAAATAAACCAGACCTGCATGTATAAATATCATATAGTCTCCCTAGTGTAAGAACTCAAAATAAGAAATAAAAATGGAGAGGCATAACATAGCTGAATGGAAATCAAAGACTTAAGGGTTAAACAGCAAAGTGATTGAAAACAGAAAAAAAAGGAAACATAGCAGGAGCGAAACTACACAATTATATGCACAGTATGAATTAGACAATGGTCCTAAGAAACCTCAAAAGGTTTTTGACACTAATGATAGCAATACATAACACTAAAACTATGCTTGGAATGCCAGTCACTCTGGTCTTTTAGATGTGTGCTGCTTCTAACGTAATTTCAGTTACTATTATACTCTCTCATGGTTGCTTTACAAGAAAACAACAACAAAAAAAAGTATTAAATGAGAGTAAGGGACTAGGAAAAATGCCAAAGGATTGACAGGCTAAATTTTGGTACATGCCTATATTTCTAAATATCTGTGTAAAAATGTGTAACTGCTTTTATCACATTCCATAGAGATTTATTAGAATATCAATGACTTATACTATTGGAAAATAGTATCAATTCCAAGTTAAGTCTAAGATATTTGATATGCAGAAAGACAGTGATATTAAGTTCAAGCACCCATGTTTTAGAGTAGCAGTATCATTAAGCTTTTCTTCTGGTAGACTAAGAATATCAGTTTACAGATCAAAAATTAGAGAAAAAAAAGGCTATAAGGATAGCCAATATTTTGGCCCTAGACCTTCAAGGTCAGTGAGGACTCAGAACAGAACAGAACCTATGCTGTAATATCCTATAACTCAGCGGTTTTCCAAATTTTCTGTTCAAAGAGATTAAGGGACCACAGAGGAAAGGGATT
>PVKN010010979.1:0-22097 GCA_004027915.1 Capromys pilorides
CTATTCAAGAGCCCATGTGAGATTCAAGCACAAAGTTTCATACTTCAGTTCATGGGGGACTTGCTACAGTAAAACCCATGTGGTGAACTTATGTCCCGCCCCTCTCAGATATCAGATATGAAGGCCTATTGGATGAGAAAGTGGGCCCGAGAATTTTATAACAAGCATGTCTAATTGGTTTTGAAAACTCAAGTGGACATTTATGACATAGGAGGCAATGAGGCCACATTCAAAAGGGTATTTCACCTTCATTACTTAAAAGTATATTTTTGCAAGGACTAGATTTCTACATGGGATTTTTTTTTTTCCTTAGTACATTTCTATTGAGAAATCTGCTTTAATAATCACTTTTGTTCTTTTATATATGACATATCTTCTCATCTTTAGCTTTCAAGATTATTAAAAAGTTTATTTATTTATTTATTTGGTACAGGGTCTCCCTATGCAGCTCAAACTCATAGTGATCCTCCTGTCTCAGCCTCCTCAGTGCTGGGATTACAGGTGTGCATCACAACACCCATTTTTGGTGACTGGTATAGCATAGAACTGGCATGGCATGTGGTACTGGGGATCAAACCTGGGTCCTTGTGTTTGCCAGGCAGATGCTTAGACAGCTGAACCACCACCCCAGCCCTTGTTTTTACGATTTTAATCTAATTTTTAACTACCACCTACATCATTGCTGTTTTTTTTTTTTTAAACCATGGACTAATTTTTCTCCCATTATAGTTTATAGTTCCAATTCTTTGAATGCCTGATATTTTTTGATTATATGCTACACATTGTGAGTTTTACCTTTATAGATGAAAGATATTATATATTCTTATAAAGAATTTGTGAGCTGCGTTCTGGGATACAGTTATGTGGAAACAGGTTGATCCTTTCACAGGTTCCTTTTAAGCTGTGTTAGGCAGGGCCAGAGCGAACGGCAGGTCTTCTCATAGAAGCGGCACTCTTCCGATTACTCGCACCTGTGCTTCCTGAATTGTGAGACAATGGGATCGTGAACTATTCCCAGCCCTTTAGAACTCGGCGATTGAGCCCTCTGATCCGTTTCAGTAGTTCCTTCTCAGCTTCAGGGAGTTTCTTCAGCTGTATTCGTACTTAGCTAAGATTTCGTGAGGGGCCTGCACATCTCTGCAATCTGTTTCTCTCACTGTCTGCCTCTCTCTTGTTGCTGGCCTTTCTCTGGTGTCTTGTCCCATAACAGTTAGCTTTCTTGGCCTCTCTAGATACCCAGCCTTATCCTCCAAACTCAGAGATATTACCAGGCTGCTGCCCTCTGCCTTCCTGCATTGCCCCTTGAAAACCATACCCGTGTGTGAGCTGGGCATTTGAAGGGCTCACAATTTCCCTTTCTCACAATCACAGCTGTGAGCTGCTGGATGCAGGGATGCTGCTATTTCATATGTCCGTTTGTTTCAATTCAGGGCTTCGGATACAAATAAAGCTGGGTTCCAGTGTAACACTAATATGTGACTCTAGGTAATTGATTTGTAATTATCACTATGTTTTAAGAAATGTGTTTGGTTGTTACAAGGTCTCCCTAGGCAGCTTGGACTCATAGTGATCCTCTTGCTTTCAGCCTCCCCAGTGCTGGTATTACAGGTGTACACCACTGCTCCTGGACTCTGTGGCCAGCTCAGCCCACCCCAGGGCAGAGCTGGTGTGGCCTGTGGAGCCGGTGACTGAACTGTAGTCCCTGCGCTTGCCTAAACTTGCCTAAGCAGGTACTTTACTCCTCTGAGCTTTCTCTCTGATCCTAATTATCACTATTGTAATGTCTATTTGTCTGCAAATTGGAAATCATAACTCCTACCTTATACAATAGTTGAGGGAATTAAGATAATATGTACAAAGTTTATAAAAGTAACTCAGTTGTATTAATCAGATTTCCCAATGTATTAGTAAATCTAATCTTTGTAACAATCTAATAAAGTAGATATTATCTTTTTTTTTTTTTTTTTAAATAGAGTTCATGTAAATCCTGATTTGGGACATCTGGATCCAGATTCCATGTAAGAATATTCTAGAAATGATCATTACACTTGTCTCATGGTGTGTTTGTGGGATGGGATTTCCTATGCTAGTGCTTTGCTTATTTTCCAGACATTGTGACAAAATGCTTCATGCTCACAAGAAGGAGAGGTTTATTTTGTCTCATGTTTTCATTGCATGATTGGCTGAAATGGCGTGGTGGAAGGGCCTAGGTGGAGAACCACTGCTTAATCCACAGCCTCTAGGAAGCAGAAAGAAGAAAGAGAGAAGCCAGGGACAAGAATAAAGCTTTCAGGTCAGGCTGCTTGTGTCAGTCAGACTTCATGGTCAGCAGTGAAAGAATACGAAAGGACCATCTCCTGGTTGGAGAGCTGGAGGATCCAGGCGGAAGTGGAAGGCCTGAAGCTCACTGCAGAATTGTTTAGGAGTCCACATGGGGAAGTCAAAGGGTCTATGCTGAAAGGCTGAAAAGTCTGCTTTGAAAGCCTGGAAATGGATATCAAAAGGTGACGTAGTAGACTGGACATCATTTCCCTGGGAGGAGCAGAAGTGAGACTCCCTTCTTTCCATGTTTTATTCCACCCAGGCTAGAAGCCTGTTTCCTGGTCTCACCCACACCTAGGAGAGTGTTTCTTCTTCAGTGAGCCTGTTATCCAGGTACACCTGGAACTGTGTGAAAGCAATCTGCTGGACATTTCTTTTTTCTTTTTAATTCTTTTTTATATAAAATAAAAGAAATATTATGTTCATAACTTTCATACAATTGATGACATAGAGAGCAGTAAAGATTGTCGTGCATGTCACATGCACACACATCAACAAGTCTCACTGAACTAAAAGACAAAATGAAGGATCAAGAACAGTGGTCTGAAACCTACTCATAGGACTTTAGGATTTATCAAATAGCAAGAAGTGTGAAATTTCAGACCTCAGCAGTGTTGAAAACAAAAAAATGATAAATACAAGAGCACATATTCTAATGTTAGAAACAGAAAAGGCTACATAACAAAAATGCAAACCTAAACATTAATACAAAAAAATTCACAATCAAGAAGCAGATTGGAGGCCAAATGAGGATCTATCAATTAATTATCTATTTTATTTTTAAGGATATTTAGAATGTAACACAAAAAGTGATATTTATTGGTAAGATTTCTTAGTTTTCTTATACACTTTTCTAGAATTAGAAGAGAATTTATCATTTAACAATGGGAATGTGATTTAAGTGATTTTTTATTTAAAATAATTACAGAATCTGAGAACAGTATACATACATGTTTTTTTTATAGATGTATTTCAAAACTAACCTGACAGTATATGATATCTTTTCTTTTTTTAGTACATGATTTGTCTAATTTCCCAATATTTAAATTGATGAGGACTTTGGCAGAATCTACACTGAACTTTAATCTTGCAGAAAATTTATCTCTAAGCCAATAGGCCACAAAGCCAGAACAAAACATTATTTATGATTCAGGAAAACAATTGTGTTCCTGGGGCACAAATCCTAGAACAATTGAAATTGCCAGCTGGACAGAACTTTGAAGGTAAACCAATCAATTGGTAGGTGAAGTCTTCTGCAGCATATTGTTGGGTCTTGCTTCTTAATCCACTCTGCCAGTCTATCTCTTTTAATTGGTGAATTGAGTCCATTTACATTGATGGTTATAATTGAGGTGTACTGACTTATGTTTGGCATGCTATTTACCTGCTGTTGTATACCTCTTTTTCTCTTCTGTTTAATTGTTTGCCCTATCTAGTAGGCTCTTTCCGTTCTCATTCATGGAGTTGTAGTTATTTTGATCCCTCTCTAGAATATCTTTTAGTAGGCTGTGTAGGGTTGGCTTTGTCTTCATGAAATTCTTTAGTTGTCTTTTTTTTTTTTTTATCATGGAAGCATTTCACTTCTCCATTAAACTTGAAAGAGAGTTTTGCAAGGTACATCAGTCTAGGTTGGATTTTGTTTTCTTGCAAGACTTATAGTACTTTGCTCCATGATCTACCTGACCTGACAGTTTGTGAAGAGAAATCTGACATTATTCTGATGGGTTTTCCTTTAAATGTGATCAGTTTCTTTAAATGCGATTGCTAGAAGCTTTTAGTATACTGCTTCTGTGCTAAATTTCTAGGATCTTGATTATTATATGTCTGGGTGTGGTTTTAATTGGGTTGACATTATTTGGAGTTCTATATGGTTTCATTATGTGAATGTCAGATTATTTCCCCATATTTGGGAAGTTTTCTGCTATTACTTTTGCCTGTCTTCTTTCTATACCATTTGTGTTGACTCCTTCTTTCTCCTTGATGCCTATTAGTTGTACATTGTTCACTCTTGCATCGTCTTGCAGATGCTGAATTATTTTTTTGCTGCATCCTCATCATTTTTAAGAAGAGATCTTTTCTTACCTTTTCAGTTGGTGCAATGGTGTCTTAAAGGTCTAAAGGTCTATTTTCACTTTCATTCAAATAGTTTTGCTAGTTAGTGATTGAGGTTTTAATATCCTTCCTTTTCTCTTTGAATCTACTTCATGGATTCTGTTTCTTTCCTATATTGCTCATTTAAGGATTCCATCATATTTCCTTCTCTATTTTTTTTTATCAATGTCTTCTTTAGTAACAGTACTTCTTTCATTATCATTTCTCTTTTTACTTCAGAAATTATTTCCAATGTGATTTCCTCTATACCTTTCCACAGTTGTTTCTTTACTTCAGACGCTATTATTTCAGAGATTTCATTTGTGTGATTTCCAATTTCTTCTATGCTATTGTGTTCTGCATTTTTTTCTGGGTTGGCTCCAGACCTGAGAATGCATTTTGCTCCTTTTCTTTGACATTTTGTGTAGCCCTGTCTTCTGACCTTTGGTATAGAGCTTTGGTAGAGTTCTTACCTTAGCACCAGGTCTGGATCTATCAAATTCAAACTTGTCCAGGTGGGTGTGGCTTGGGTCTGGCTGCTGTGCTCCACTTCTTCCTGCTGCAGTCCTTGGAAGTGAACCTGCTGTGCCACTCTGGCAAGATGTTCTACTCCTAGGTTTGTTGGGTGGGTCTTGCCTGTAGCCTCTCTGCAGGGCATTCTGCCTCAGGGTTCCACACTGGGCCTGTCTGATGGAGGAAGTTCCACACACATGCCTGGGTGCTGGCTGGAATGAGGCTCCAAAGGGCTGATGGACAGTGCCACTTACACGCCAGGCCTGGGCACTCGCTGGAAAGAGGATTTGTAGTGCTGGTGGGCAACCCCACTTACACATTGTGCCTGGGTGCTGGCTAGAACAAGGATCTGGCAGACCCTGGGTGGCACCACTCACACAGCAGGCCTGGGTTCTGGCTGGAATGGACATTTCTTTTTTTTTTTTTAAATGCAAAATAATAAAAAATCATTAGAACTGATATAAAATTTCATTGAACAAAGTAATATGAATTCAACGATGGTTGCTGTATACATGGTGTTATCTTCAAATTAGCTGTTTAGGTTACCTGACATAAACCTGCAAAATTGGTTAAAATAAAACAACACTAAAAAAACATTATAGGAAATTAAAAAAAAAAAAAAAGGATAAAGTGAAAAAAATTTAAGTATGAAGTCCTCTTGTACAAACATCATATTGTCTCGCTAGTGTGAGAACCCGAAAGAGTAAATAAAACAGGTACTGTGAAAGGGAAAGAATTTGTTTAATAGGAAGAAAAAACTGGAATGAGGAAAAGGGCAAAAGGAAGAAGGAAAAAAGATATATTTATGTATACATGCAGGATAGTTTGGATAAATGTACTGCTAATTTCTGCTGGTCTTTCGGACATTTCTTATTGAGGTTGATATCATAGTTAACAATCACATTCCCTCCTAAAATTGATGCAATGAATCACCCATTACAATATCCTGGAGTGTAACCAGCCATCCTAGGGCTTGTCCTCTACACCTTAGGATGTAGTTAGTGAAGCATCTAAACTTCTCAAGTTGACTAAGTGTATCAACCATTACACTGACATCACAGTTAAGCTATCACATCCCTGGCAACTTACCTCCACCTAAACCTTGACTTCCAGCAGCACATCCAGCTCTAAGCTTATTGACAGATTAATATGTGTGCTGAAGAGGATAGAACCCCACGATGCACTTACCTGAACACATGAGATTTTGAGGGGACATTCTCTATCTGAAGCACAGCAGATATCAAAATCTGTAGATACTGAACTCCACTAGGTTTAATGGAATGTTATTTTTATTTTAACTTACATATATTGTATTGTATTCGTAAAATTAGATATAGGTTACTTATCGTATCTGACGCAATACAAATGCTATGCAAACAGTTAATACTGTATTCTTAGGGAAATAATGACAAGACAAACATCTACATAAGTTTAGAAGATGTAATTTCTGAATATTTTGATGTGGATATTTGAAACTTGCAAATAAGGAGGTCTATTATGACTAACTGCCTTGGATATCCAACTTTAATTTGGAATTATATTATAGTGATGGGAAATGCTGATTGGTATTATGGCATATAAAACGTATTAAAAACTGTGACTTAAATACAGCAGAGAGATTTAAATATTTCAGAAGGGGAGCTCTGCAAGGAATGCATACTCTCTCTTTGTGATGTTTCAGTCTTTGTGTGTGTTTGTGCTATGATAGATGCATGTAAGAGTTTAAACTAATTAAAATTATAAACCCAGTTCCTTAATGGCAGTAGTCAGTCTACTGATTTTAGGAATTCAGTTTCAAGAGCTCGGCCATCTCGCATGTGGCTAGCAACTCGGGCCCTGCGTGACTCAGACGTAGAATTCCTATCATCAAGCCAAGTTCTTGTAGGTAGCACCAGCACATCAAGTTGTTACTGTTTTTATCCAACATGGCTACTTCCTAACGAACTCCAATTCTTCATTCTGGCGTCCTTGTTTATTCAGTCTATGTTTCCTTGGCCTCTGTCATGTTGCTAGACCTTGGCAGACATCACAATAGGCGGAGTCAGACAGAGGCCACTTTCCTAGTTCCAGCCTTAAGCACCCCCTACAGGCCATATGTTGCAAGGCTCCCTAGAGGATCTGTTTCAGAATATAAGTCTGAATGTTTTTCTCCTCCTCGAAACCCTCACTGGTGCCTGGTGTGCACCAAGGTCCTGTGAAATCTCCAGCCTCAGCCCTCTCCAGTCTGAAGGTTCATAGTATTGAGCCTAGGGGGAACCCTCCTCCATGCTGAGCCACCTGGAACTAGCACCCCAGAGCCCCTTTGCTCTCCCAGGCACTGAGAACTGGGAGTCAGACAGGGGCTGTGACCATATCTTTTAGGGAGCCCTGCACTTCCCTTCTGTGCTTTGACTAACTTCAACTCAGCCACCAAAATGTGGCTCAGTGGACTCTTCCTCTTGTATTTGCTTAACTTCCCAGGACACACTGTGTTGTTTCTCCTCTGTGTCCCTGTACCGCCTTATACCAACCCGTGTTACTGGGCTTTAAACAGAAGTAATTCAATCAACTGATTACCCGCTGTGTGCCACACAGAGGGCTAACTCCTGTGGAGGTAAAGCCCGGTGAGGCTGCTCAGAGCCTGCTATGTGCCCAGCACTTAGTATTCACAGAGGGAGATCATCCACTGATCACCAAACACAAAACAGCATGGGATACCATGTGAATGGAAGGAACACAAGTCAGAGAAATGGTACAATCAAGGGAGTTTTTAGATTGGGGTAGTCAGTCACAGGAGGCTTCTACCTAAGATGATGTCCATCACATTGGTTTTCCATAGCTAGTGGAGAATAAATAAATGATTAGTAGCCAGTGACTAGTATGTACATAGATTCCCAGCTCTGCCTGCATTAAGTGGCCTTCTTTGCATTCAGTCATTTCTCATAACTACTCATGAGTCATGTATCTTGGTCATTTATAGATGAGGACACTGAGGCTTGACTCACTTGCCCACAGTCATCCTGGCTACAAAGCATCATGAAATAAAGGCATGTCTGATGCAGTGCTTGATTTTCTTATGACCACATGAAACACCTGCTCATTCTGAACACAACAGTAGTGTTGTTCCCAGAGGCTGGGGTGCCCAGGGTCCTTTCCTGACCCTTCTAGTCTTGAACAAAAAAATGGTCAGGACAGCTGGAGAATGTAATGATATTACATTTATCAAAAGCTAAAAGGAAAGTCGTCATATCAAAAGTAGGGAGAAAAGAAGAGTGAAGAAATGCTCTGAAGAAAAGAAGTATAGAAGAAGATAATATGTCATGCACACAGAGCATGCTATGGAGAAAGAGAAGACAGTGGCCCTGAGGCCAGTGGCTGCTGTCTTTTATAGTCTCCTTATGACGTTGGATGTGGGTGGTCCTAGCAAGGCTTGGAAGCTCCTCTGTGCTTGTGTCCTGGCCGTGATTGACAGGTCTCCAAGATTGGCAGGTCCACCCACAACTGTCTTGCCTGTTCGCCATGCCCTGATCTCCTGCCTCACTAGGATTTTATAAAATGATCAACAGACCTCATATAGACAGCAGAGGTTGGGACTACACAAAGCAAAGGGGGTGTGGTCTTTTTTCAAGGGTGTCGTTCAAAGAGGTTAATTAATTTCTACAAGATTGCAAAGTGGAGATTGAAAGTTTGAGCATGTTTCAGAGCACTCACAAAGTGCCAAGCTTGAAGAAGATGAAATGAGAATTAGAAGTTTTATTTTTTTCTTTAATTTTTAGTGAAAGTCCCTTTTCACTCCAACTGGCTATGTAAAAATGAAAGAACTATTGATTGGTAGGGCTGAATGTGCAGTTAGTAATGAGATTCCCTCTGAAAATCCTTTAAAGTCTCCATCATTAATTTATTGGGGAGGTGAAACAAGCCACACACATGAAATGAGTTAAAATTATTAATGGACTGCGCTGGATGTGTTGCCTGCGGCTGTGCAACGCAGTGAAGGGTGGTGAGGTCCAGGCCCATACACCGCTCCTCTGTTGCCTTCAAAGTTTCATTCTCTAAATCAATTATTGATCATACTCAGGGTTCGAAAGGCATGTCAGCCTCTGTGGATCTGGTCTGTCGTGATTTCTGTGCTCATTCTGGTCCTACTCTGCTGAGCCAGTAATCAGAGTCTGCAGAGAAGAGGAGGCTCCCGTGATCCCCCTGAGAACCCTGATTCCATTCTCCTGCCATGCTTTTCTGAGTCCAGGGGAGCCATCCATTGGGGGAGCCTCTGATCACTGCACTGTAACTGGCTCAGATACGAAGCATTGAGTTCAAGAAGAGACAAAGCCAGTCAGTGATGATCCAGGGGCAGAATAATGTCTGGGCCATAGGGGTGTCTGGGAAATGGGGACCAGGATCTTCTGGGGGCCTGGAGATGATCTGTCCCTTCACTGGGATGGCTACACCAGGCATGGGTAAGGTTTGTGCACTTTGTCATCCATCCATTATACTCTAAAAAAGAAGAAATGTACAGTGCCTTATCACCTCCCTTTTCTTGGAGTATAGAAAGGTTAATCACAGCAATAATGATACCAACTGGGGACACACTTGATGCTGGAATTGCTCCATACCTCTATTCCTCTGCCTATTCTTTGCAACAACCTAGTGTGGTGAGAAATAGTGACAACCTAGTAGAGAACACAGGTGGGCTGATTTTATGGTTCCAGGCTGGACCTCCTGGAGCAACTCCAAAGCAGGGTCCCAGGTAAGCTTATTGAGCTGGGCCTCTTCTAGATAGGGTGAGGGGAGTTAATGGGGAGGCTTGAGTGGGGTGAGAAGAAGGGGACATGGGATTGGGGAAATGACAAGTGTTGAGTGCGTTGTCACAGTGATGGCTAATGTTCTGTTGTGGGTGCAGCGAGATCGAGGGAGTGAGATGGGGTTGCCTCATCATGGCTCCCTGAGCTCTGGGGGCTGGGAATAGATGTTCCAGGAACTTTGGTGGCTGGGTGGGGGACAAACAGACATCAGACCCATCTGTGGACGCTATCACTAGATCCATTTTGTTGATGTCAAAGCTGTCTTCATTGTTTTCCTTATTGTTGGGACAAAAATCCCTGACACCTGCAACTGAAATGGGGACAGGTTTGGTTCCATTCATATTTCAGTCAAGGGTCAGCTGGGTTCAAAAAAACAGCATTACAAAGGAGCGGGGTGTAAGAGAAATGCTTAGATAAGAGCTAGATGACTTGAGTTCCCACTGACCTTGAAGAGCTAGTGCCCAAATATTGGCTGTCCTTGTAGCCCTTCTTTTTCTCTAATTTTTTTGGTCTGTAAACTTAAGTTGTTAACTTGGTGCTATTATTACTCTATAACATAGGTACTTGAGCTTAACATCACTGTCTTTCTGAGTATCAAATGCCTTAGACTTAACATGGAACTGATATCTTCCATCAACCATTGATATTCTAATAAATTCCTATAGAATTTTCTCAGGCTTTTACAGAGAGCAAACTGGTAAAGCAATGGCTGACACTAACAAACGTTCTACAAAACGATGTACATGGTTTCAAGGTAAATCCTGAGGAGATTTGACTGACCTAGTCAGATACAAAAGTTACATGCTTTGTTATATAGGTCTTGCTTTAACTTGGCCTTAACCATCCAGCAGAAAAGTTTAACCATGAGGCATAAAAGTAAAGCCAGATTAGTATTCTGAAGTGTAAAATGTTCAAGTCAACAGCTTCTGGCATTGCCAGCTGATAACACACTACTATTATGGAAGATTGGGCTATACATATAACCACTTTATCTTAGTTCAATGAGAAGAAATATTTGTACCAATATTTTTTTAAAAAAATTATTGTGTCTGCATCTTATACTCTGAACTATGAAGACAACAATATGCAGTGTATTAATTATTGTGGCTGTCCTACCAATGTGTTTTGAAACTGTCCCATTGTTAATTCTTATTAAAAGTAATAAAAATTTTAAAAAAGATAAAGGATAGAAAGCAGAGTGAGCTAAGGGAGGAGCCAGCAAGGGAAAGAAACCCATCCAGCCCACACCTCCAGGGATCTCCTCTCCCCAGAGGCCACCTCCTCACAGCAAGCACATGTGGCTTTGGATGGATAGCCAGGTGTAAGCTATAGGAAAGTCTCGTAGAAGTCTAGTAAGGTGCACAGAGACAGTCAGGACAGTAACCTCTGCTCTGGAGCATCAGGCTGTGTGGCCACTTTGCTCTCTTAGCCCAGAGTTGCACGCACTGTTGACTTCCTTCATCCCACGAGTGAGTCAGCAGCACCTTGACTTCTAAACGTAAAGAGCGGAGCTGGAGCTCTGGGCATCCTCTGTGGACAGGGAGGGCTGTTCAGGGTGTTGGAAGGAGAGGCAGGCTCCACCTCAGGGAGACTTGGATGGAAGGTGGAAGGGTAGAAGACTTCCTGCTTGCCAACAGCACATGAAGAGTAGGATGCCTGACAGGTGATCACACAGACTCCTGGGCACTGAATGCACCTCCTGTGGCCTGGTATTAATGGGGTCCATGCTGCAAGCCTGGGGCCTTACAGGTGTCCTGATGATGCCATGAGACTCTCCTATGTCCAGTTCAGGGCAAGTTCAGGCTAGAAAGCCTGGATAAGGATTCCTATCAACGCTGAGATATAAATACAACATTTATCTGAGTGTCATGGAAAAACCCACAGAGGTTACATTGGTTTTGAAAAATGTTTTTACACATGTCACCCCTTAATCTTAACAACATTCCTGTAAGAGAGAGATTACTGTCCTCGTTGGACAGATTCAGAGAAAATGAAGGCTTTAAGGGGTTAGTAGTTGAGGCAGGGTTGAAATCCAAGAGGCCTAACCCCAAATCCATTGCCTGCCTTTCTGTCCCATAGTGTCAAGGGCAACCTTAAAAGAATTGCCCAAGGTGGCCCATGGGAAATTATCTTGAGACAGTGCTAACTCCATGGCCAGCATCCACAAAGCTCATTTCACAAAAGGCTCAAGGACCAAGTTGGGCTGCCTGAATTGCATGCTTCAGTACACAAATTTAATACATACAGCTTGCAGCAAGTGCAACACAGGGGACACAAGCAGAGGTGACACAGTCTTCTGCTCACTTTTCTTTGCTTGATGGCCTTCCCTGCTGCCATGAGGTTACAAAGGACTAGAGCTGAGGCTGAACAGTGAGGGTGGCCCGGGAAATCTTTCGCGTCAACATAGTGTACTTGCTCGAGCAGAGGAATGCGTGGGTTACTGGGCCTGGCATAAACCTTTCACATCTTTACTGCTCTGATTAGTAGCTCTGAGTTTCATTTGGCAGAGGACTTGAGATGCCAGAATAGGTGCCAGCACCGAGTGGCTGATCTAAGGCCTCATAAATCTTGAGTACTTCATGTGTATTGAATACATTATGACTATTTGTATCCCTGAGCTTTCTCCAGCATAACTGAGTATCTTAAATTATAAGACTGTGAGAACTGTGCTAGGAAGTCTCTGTAGGACTTTTGGCAGGAAGCAGAGGGGTGGTGGGACCCTTCTGAGCTAGTGGAGACAGAGGCAGTCAGGAGCGTGTGAGAGCTCTTGGCTAGATCTGTGCTTAGACTCAACACCACTGCTAAGTGCTAGAAGCAGCTTCCTACCTGCCCTCACCATTAGTTACCTCCCTATAAAAAGGCCCAAGCTAAAACTACTTCCTGTAGCTCTTTGGTATTTAATAAGATACTGTCTTATACGTTAGTGTAAGCTCTGGTCTTTTGTAAATTTTAGATACAGACAGAGAATTCAACTTCGTATGCTTTGTTAACCCTACTTATAACAGTCCTGAAGACCATGGTTTCAGTTGAGACTGCTATTTCCAACTAGAGAATCTGATAGAAGGGAATTTAAGGGCTGACAGTACAGCTCCATATCAGAATGCTTATTTCACATGAGAAAGACCCAGCATTCAGTCCCCAATGTTGCAAACAAAACCAAAAAGCAAACACAAAAACAAAATTCATATTGGTTCAACTGAGAATTCTGCATTTATCTGTTAGGTCCTCATAGTGCCAATAGTGACAGAAGCACAAGAGGTGCTGGGGGCAGGAGAGACAGTGTTACCAGGTGTCAGTGGAGAGCAGGCACTGGAAAAGCTTCTTGGAATCAATGAGTCTTGCATGGAAATTTTTAGGATGCTCAGGCCTCAGCTAATCAGCTGATCCAAGTTGTAAGGATGAAGGTGTGAAATCCTGCTTTAGGTAGAAGGAGGATCCATGGTAAAGACCCATAGACAAGAGATAGCCTCATACATGTTGAGGACCTGCAGGTCCATTGGATCCAGTGAGCTGGCCCACTGCTGGCCACACAGGCCAATGCTGAGTTGACCAGTGGCACAAAAACACGGAGAGAGTTAAGACAGTAAGGTGCTTTTATACCATTTCAACAAGGAAGAACTGCAATGAACTTAGGGAGTGGAATGAGGAGGAGAAGGAGTGAGAAGTGTTTGTGGGTCTGGGGATTTTATCTTTTTTAATATATGAGATGGTTCTAGCTTCCAATCAATGAGACTTAACTGAAGGGGGTTTACGTTTATGCCAGGAAGGTGGTGGGAATAGAAGATCCGAGCGGTGTCTTCCAGGATTCTTGGTTAATATGCATGAGGCTAAGATGACAGTGCACAGATTTAAACTTGGCTCTGGCAGCAATTAAGAAGCAGCTTCATTTTAACCCCTCCCCTGTGGAAAAGGATAAAGGGGAAAGATTTAGCATTAGCTGAATTCATTCTGATTTTCTTCCTGTTGGAATACATCTCTGTCTCCCTGGTCAACTGCAAAAGGAAGCAGCCTTGCAATTGTAGTGGAGGTTATGTTAATGTGAATTGAACTGCAAGAAGTGCATCCAGTGAGTCAGCTTAGATACATTCTCTGACAGGTCTGAGATTTTATTGTATTAAGTGGCTCTTCCTGGGAATGATGCGAAACAGTCTGGCCACCTGTCACCCCGACACAAGCTTCTTCAGGAAGGGACATGAAACTTCATTAGAAGAGATGAAGGCCCATTACAATCCACATTAATGTAGCTTTTATTCAGTTGGCCATTGGCTAATTTAATAAAGGTTGCATATTCCTGATGTCTGATACTCAGAAATTTGAGGAGTCATTTCCTGAAGGTCTCCATAGAATAGCTTAAAAGAAAGCTAGAGATACACTTCCCAATTTCCAGAGAGAGGATACACCTGCTTTATATTCTGAAGGAGGTCATGAGTGTGGGGAAGGACCTCAGAGTTGCTGGCCTCAGTAAGAGTCCTGGCCCTTTCTTGAGTTACAGATTCTCCTGATTGATTCAGCGTCTCTAAGTTTTGTTTTCCTGATGCGTAAGAATGATTATAAAAACATCAAACAGATGTACCTTGGGAACCATTGTCTTAGGAACAAGTGTGGGTCTGGAAAGGTGAATGTGTGGAATGGTAAAATTTATATTCCAATAATGTAGATAATTAAAAAAATTAAGAAAGGCTTTCAAATCAGTAGACATAATATTTAGAGTTGTAAGGGAGAGAAATCATAGATTAGAAAGGGAATTACAGAAAAGGCACACAAAAGGATTTGAAGAAGAATCAAATATAAATTCTAGAAATAAAAATGCATCATTACAATAAATAAAATAAAATGCTCTTGAAGTGGTAGACTAGAAGCAGTTGGGAGGAACAATGAAGTGGAAATGAAGCTAAGTAAAGTGAAACAAAAGGGAGCACAGGTATGACAGAGAAGGTAGAAGAAGTGGAAGACGGACTGAAGGATTAAAACTGTAGCCAATAAGAGTGCCAGAAAAATAGACGGTATTAGAGAAGTGGGAGAGAATTTTTTCAGTTGTGAAGGAAGCTATAGTCTCCATGAAAGAATCTACAGTTTTAAATTTTTACTAAAAACAAATTAATTCATAGTCATACAAAAGTTGCAGAATATTGAAAAGAAAAAATACTATATTCTGCAAAATAAATAGCCACATTTTTATATGCCATTTATAAAAAAAATAAAAAAAAACAAAAAAAACCATTATACATAGTTCAACTATTACCAGTTATATTAAGTTGGGTCTATTCCTTTCATTTCAAACTTTTGTAGGGGTCATATTCAATTTTAATAAAGTTTATCCTTTCAAGTTTCCACAATTCTATACTCTTTAAAATTTAATGTATCACAGGTGAAACTGCATTACTTAAAAATAATTTTCAATATTGGAAAGTCTCAAACGCTGCCGAATTGTGAGAGCCGTAAAAAGAACACTTCCTTTTCCCAAATATTGGCCACCTCCAAACAAATTCAGTGTTTGTTTCCTACAAATGAGGATGATTCCTAACAGAGCTATAATATAATGATAGAAAACAGGAAGTTAGTGTTGAGGTGCTAGACATAGTTGTGAGCTTGCTCAGGTTTGCCGATTGTCTCACTTTTTACTCATTGCTGGGACAGATACCTGATATTCAAAGGAAGGAAAACGTTATTTAGCTCACAACTAGTGAAGGCTTTAGTTCATACTTAGCTGGCTTCAAGGCAAATGGCAGCAGTTCATGGAGACAGAAAACAATGAACAGGAGAGGAACATCAATTGTAACATCTGTTAAGCCTCTCTTTTTATGCTGACTGAGACAAGCTTCTCCAAGGAAGTGGCACTGTAAAGACTGGAACTCCTCCAAGGAAGTGGCAGCAGAAACCTTCCTCAACCCCTTTAAGTACCCTATAAGTGCTGAGTCACTCTCGGGAGGGCCATCCCCACTCCAGGAACGGGGCCTACACACTCTAGGGCATGGTATCAGCAAGCCAATCCAGTCAAGCTTCCCACATTTCAAGTTAACACAATATCAACCACTACAATCTATCCCTTGTCAACTTGTCAACTAGACATATCTCTTTAGACCAGTCTCCAGATACAAAGACATACTTATTAACATATTTATTTTACAACTTGAACGTTATAACACAGCATTAACAGTCTCTATGAATCACTATTAAGTCTATCAACATTACACTATCTGAGAACCATAACATTTTTGCCCTGAGCCCCCCAGAGACTCATGTACATCTGTTTATGTAAAGACACTTAGTCTCTCTGTAAGAGTTGCTAAATTCTCAAGTTTCAGCACTGCTGCAAAGTCTAAGACCCAAGTATACAAGATCTAAGGCAAACTCTTAGCTGTGAGCCTCTGTATAAATGAAAAGTTAAACCCTTTTAACATTCAGTGGCACAAGATAAATATTATCATTCATATCACCTTGTAGATTATTTTATACAATCTATGTTTTTGGCTTTTTTTTTTTTTTTTTTAACTTTTGGGTTTTTACTGAATAAGCGTTTTACTCTCTGCCCTCTCAGGGGCACACTACTTGGCCTCTCAGTTCTTTTGAAGTCTATTTTTTTTTTTTTTTTCTGTCTAGAGAAGCATTTTTTCATTATCACTTTTATTTGTTTTCTCTGACCAAGAATCATTTTTTTCTATTTTGCTTATTTTTCTGCGGCTAAACTAGTAATGTATAGGACCCTCCCTCAATGCAACAAAGCAAAATTCTTAGAAATTGTATTCTCTGATTTTCTTGTCAACCTGTTTTAAGGAAATTCATGTGTTCACTATGCTTGCTCACAGCATGACCCATAGCAAGTGATTGTTTGATCCAAATATGTGAGCAGCATACTGAGCTGATCCTTCTGGAGAAAGTATGGTTGGACAACCAAGGCCACTGCATAGTCTCAGAAGATCACGTGTCTTGAGTTCCACAGTCTGATGTGAGGAGAGGACAGCTGATAAGTGGATATCACTGGGCCTAAACCATTGCTTCTGCCCACCACTGCCATGAACACTGTTGGAAATCCATCCCCTTCTTACACAGCTTTAATCCTCAGAGTTTCATCTTGGGCTTTATGGGCAGATGTTACTCAAAGTTCACGGGGAATCTCATAATTTCCACAGCCTTCTTGATTCTTTTCACAGTGACCCAGATCAGAAGTTGAGCCCATCAACACTACAACCCAGCCCTGGCTTTCTGATTTCAGAAGCAACTGTACTCTCTCTGTAACTCATTTAAAGTTCTTCTTTACCACCTGGAGCCCTTCAGTGGTTACTTCATTGAGGTCATGGTAAGATTGTCTTTCTACCAGCTTTGATCTCCTGGTGGCCAGAGTCTCCACTTTAGGTGGGTAAAACTTAAATCCTTCTTTGAAGTCAGGATTTCTTTTGAAAAAAAGAATCAGTTGCTATTCTTCTGCAAACTCATTCAGTTGGAATCATTTCACACTGGGGTGAAAGCTCTCTCTCCACATTTTTTGGCAAAAGCAGTTTTGATACCTGCTTCCTGTGACAACTGGACGATGCAACTTGTAATCTTATTCGGATGGCAGCTTTTCCTTCCAGATGATTCTGTCTGGCTGCATTTCTGGCTATAATTTGGTCCTTGGACCACAGGAGAACTTTTCTTGGACTATCTAACAATTCTTAGACTACTTTTATTTTACCCTCATAGGGCTTTATTGACTATTTTCAATACTTTTGCTGTTTCCATGATCCTGAACAAGCTGAAGGAAATGATCATGTTGGAAAGAGGCTAAACCCTGTATTTTGAAATCTAGATGGGAGCCTTCTTAACCTCAAACCTCTTGCCTTCTTAGTGTGTCTAAAACCCACACCACAAAGACGATGTTAAGGGCTGCTGCCAGCTGGAGCAGCAGTTAGGCTTTTTTTTCTCTTGGCTATAGCAGTTGAGTTACTGGATTGCAGAGCACTCTGACCCTGATATGAAGAATAAACTTTTATTCCAGTGTCATTTGGGAATTTGGTGTGGCCACTGACTGCATTTTGGAACCTGGTGTGGCAGCGACCTCTATTCTGGAACATGGGGTTCTGTACCTTTCTCTTCAAATCAAAGTCCCTTACCCTTGTGATTTTGAGGCTATAAAGGGTGAGAACATGGTACTGCCTGTAATGCCCTCAGGACGTCTTTCTTACTCTCTTATTCCTCTTGGGAAATGCATATCTCATCTCTATCTTTGCAGTCCACAGCCTTCCTGGCACTATTTTTTTTTTTTTTTTTTGGTTAAACTCGCAACATTTTAAATCATCTTGTTGAGCTCTTTGCTTGTGACTTTAAACATATATCTGACTAAAATTCCCCAAGAATAGCCATGTCACTGCCTCAACATTTGATTTTTTTGAGATTTTTTTTTTTTTTGTAAGATTAACTAGTTCACCATGCTTAATCTCTGTCTCAGGTGAAGTCTCTGGATAGAAGCAAAATGCAGACAAACTTTTTGCCAGGCCATAACACAAATCATCTGCAGTCCAATAACCATATTGTCCTTCTTAGCAGAAACCTCCCTAGCTTGGTCCTTTTTAAAAAAAAATAATTTCTAAACTTTATTTATTTACGTTATAGCAGGTTCAGCCTGCCCTGGTGGTGGGGTTGATGCAGTATGTGGTGCCAGGATTGAAGTGTGGTCCCGGCAATTGCCAAAGCTTGCCTAAGCAGGTGCTTTAGACCATGGAATTATCTTGCCAGCTCCCCTAGCCTGGTCTTTACAGGTAGGATTTTTATCAGACTTCTGGTCTTCTGAGCTCTGACCAGAATCTCTCATACAGAGCAGCCAAAGCTGTTTTAGCTCTTCCTTTGTAGGTGACATCTCTGAACCTTTTAAAATCTCTTTCCATAAACCATTATAAAAAGCTTATAATCCACACGGTCAAGTTTAGCCACAGCAATGACCCCATTTTTCTGATACCAAATTTTATTTCAGTTACTTTTTTTGCTGGGACAAATACCTGACACTCAAAATGAATGAAGGAAAGGTTTATTTATCTCATAGTGGAGGTTTCAGTCCATACTCTGCTGGCTCCAAGGCAAATGGCAGCCATTCATGGTGGAAGAAAACAATGAAGAGCAGAGCAGAGCAGCAGCAGCTGCTGCAGCATCTATCAAGCATCTTTCTCTTCTTTTTACACCAGCTGTGAAGACTGAAGTTTCTCTGAGAAAACTGTAGAGGCTGCTACAAAAATCTCAGCTCCTCCACAGTGGCATGGCCGTATCAATCAACCTCCTCCAAAATAGTGGCACTATAGTGGGCTGCATAGTGACCAGAGCTGCCTGATGACAAGGTAAAGACTCTCCCAGCCCACTACCCTCCCCTGAAATCCAGCTGCGACTCCATCCACCATCCTGACTGGGCCAGGGGGCAAACAGAGCTGCACGGTGACCAGATCCTACTCAAAGACTCTCTTGGAAGCAAACTGGCTGCACAGCAGCTGCTAGGTAAGAACTCTCTGAGCCCAAGTCCATCCCCCAACTCTTCAATGGCCCGAGCTCCCACTACACTCACTTGCCGACTGGGCTGCACCACGGCCAGGTGTTAACTGCATCACATCACCAAAGTGCAGAGATCGCTGCTACAAAAAATGATAAAGACAAGGAGCAAGATGCAATCTCAGGACCTGAGTCCACCCAAAACAAATACAGGAGACACTACCATGGAAGAAGACGAGAATCATGCAGCTGAAGCCTTTGAATTGGTAGCATCTGAGGTGGACAGACAGTTCAGAAATGTATACAGCAGCTCAGATCAGAGATAACATCTGAAGTAAAAAAAGAAATGCATGAATTAATAGACTCTGAAGTGGAAAAAGAACTGCAGAAATGAATAGAGGAAATCAGAGCAGAAATAACCTCTGAAGTTAAAAAAGACATCTCTAAATTAATAGCATCTAATATAGGGGAACAACTGCACAAAGGTAGAGAGAAGAACATGGCAGAAATAATCTCTGAACTAGAGAGAGAGAGGATAACCATAATGAGAGACTTCAGTACTACTAAAGAAGACATTGATAAAAAATTAGAAGAGAATAGAAAAATGATGCATTCCCTGAATGAGCAATATAGGAAAGAAATAAATCACATGAAACAGTTTCAAAGAGCCATACACGAAAATAAAATTTCAATCACAAGCTGGCAAAACCATATGAACAAAAGTGAAGATAGAGTCTCAGATCTTGAAGAAACAGTCACAGCTAGTGAAAAGGTAATAAAGGATATCTTAAAAACAACTAGGATGCAGGAAAAAAATTCAACATCTGAAAGATGATTAAAAAATGAACAACGTTAGATTAATAGAAATCAATGAGAAAGAAGAAGTCGACACAAATGATATAAAAAGAGTATGGGTAGTAGTAATAGCAGAAAACTTCCCAAATTTGAGAAAACAATCGGATATTCAGCTAAGTGAAGCATATAGAACTCTAAATAAGATCAACCTGACTAAAAACACATCCAGACATATAATAGTCAAGATCGCAGAAATCCAGCAGAAGAATAATATACTAAAAGCTGCTACAGAAAAGAAACAGGTCACATTCAAAGGAAAACCCATCAGAATAACTGCAGATTTCTCTTCACAAACCATGAAGTCAAAAACAGTATGGAGCAGAGTGCTTCAAGTCATCCACGAAAACAAATTACAGCCCAGACTGCTATACCCTGCAAAACTCTCTTTCAGGTATGAGGGAAAAGTAAAATACTTCCACAACAAGGAACAACTAAAGAATTTCATGATGTCAAAGTCAACCCTACAAAATATACTAAAAAAAATTTTAGAGAGGGACCAAAATGACCTGAACTAAACAAATGAGAACAGAAAGAACCCACTAATTAGGCCAACCAATCAAACACAGTAGAAAAAGGGGTAAACATAGTAAGTAAAACTCATGTCAATCATAAGTCAATGCGTTTCAATCATAACCACTCATGTAAATGGACTTAATTCTCCGATGAAAAGAAATAGACTGGCAGAGTGGATAAGCAAGCAAAATCCAACCATATGCTGTATATAAGAAACACACTTAACTGATAAAGAAACTCATAGACTAAAAGTTAAAAAGGGTGGAAAACAATACTATACGTCCCAGCACCTAAAAAAAAAAAAAAAAAAAAAAAAGCAAGCAGGGGTAGCAATCTTGTTTGCAGGCACTCTAAACTTCAAACCAAATTGGTCAAACAAAATAAAGAGGGCCACTACATACTGGTCAAGGGAAAAATTCAAGACAAAGAGGTAACATTCATAAATATGTATGCACCCAACATGGAAGCACCAAGTTATATAAGACAAACCTTAATGGACATAAAAAATCTACTATCCAATACCACAATCTTAACAGGAGACCTTAACACCGCCCTCTGAAAAAGATAGATCAAGCAGACAAAAAATTAGCAAAGAAGTAGCATAATTAAACCAGAACCTGGAACAACTGGACTTAGTGAACATACACAGAGTGTTCCATCCAAGCACTTCTGAATACACATTTTTTTCAGCTGCACATGGGACATTTTCTAAAATACACCATAAACTAGTACCTAGATCATGTTTAAGTATATGCAAAAATACAGAAATTACTCCATGCATACTATCTGACCACAGTGCAATGAAATTTGAAATAAATGACAAAAGAAACCACAAGAACCCCAGAAATACATGGAAATTAAACAACACCCTTCTCAACAACCAGTGGGTTACAGATGAATTTAAACAAGAAATTAAACAATATCTACAATTTAATGAAAATTCAAACACAACTTGCCAGAATTTTTGGGATGCAATGAAAGCAATTCTTAGAGGTAAATTTATAGCTCTAAACTCACACATTAAGAAGACAGAAAGGGAACAAATAAAAACTCTCATGCAACACCTAAACCGACTAGAAATGGAAGAGCAAATGAAATCAAAAGCCCAAAGGTGGGAGGAAATTATAAAGATTAGAGTAGAAATTAATTCAATTGACACAAAGAAAATAATACAAAGAATTCATCAATCAAAAAGCTGGTTCTTTGAAAGGTTAAATAAAATTGATAAGCCCCTAGCCAAAATTATCAAAAAGTGGAAAGAAAGGACTCAAATTCAAGCAATAAGGAATGAAAAGGCTGAAATTACTACAGACCCAGCAGAGATTCAGAGGATCATAAATAGCTACTTTGAGAATCTTCACCCTCACAGAATTGAAAACACAGAATAAAGGGACAGATTCCTAGAAAAGTATAAGTTACCAAAACTGAATCAAGAAGATATAGGAACTCTCAACAACCCAATAACAGCCAATGAAATACAAAATGTAATAAAAAGCCTATAGACAAGGAAAATCCCAGGACCTGATGGATTCACCACTGAATGCTGCAAGAAATTTATAGAAGACATAAGCC
>PVKN010010980.1:0-22097 GCA_004027915.1 Capromys pilorides
AGCATTCACACTGTATTTTAATTTAGACTAAACACAACAAATGCACAGTGGCCCCTCATGGCTGATGGTATCGTGTGTATGACCATGCTCCTATACTCTTGAAAATGATTTTTTGGGGGAAGGTGGGAGGTGGGGGAGAGAGGGGAGGGGGAGATATTGGGGAAGGGGGGTAGGGGGACTAGGAATCAGACTCAGGGCCTCCTACTTGCCCCTGAGCTACATCCCTGGCCCACAAATGATTTTTTTTTTTTTTTTTTTTTTTACTATTGCTTGTTAATCTTTAGGGAAAAACAAATAAAAAGCCCCCAATACAAATTGGAATTTTGTCTTCATTTGGATTTAATTTCTCTATCACTTCTTTTTTAATTTCATAGACAATTCATAGCTTTATAATATCTTGAATATATCATGTCTATATCTATCTATCTATCTATCTATCTATCTATCTATCTATCTATCTGCCCTGAGATAGGTTTTCATATCCTCTTCCTTTCTGGTAATTTGAGCTCAGGTACAGACTGAGGAAATTAAAGTAAAAATTTTCCAAACACCCTGGGATCATGTTAAGAATTCAAAGGACAGGAGATACCTGCTTATGGAGGTCCTTTGGTGCCTCAAAATATTTTCTGGGATTCTGCATGCAAGTTGTGCATGTTTTGGGTCTTCCAGGCCACACTTACTGTGCACTGCGATGCGATCAGGGCACTTAGCAAGGTTTCTAAAGATGGTAAAACCAAGACCCTGAGAACTGAGCCACCCGCCTAAGGAACACGGATAAGTGTTCAGGCTGGACCAGCTCCAGAGCCTGGTCAGGAGGGTCTCTCCAACATACTGCTACTTCCCAAGAAGCTACACAAGGCTGGGGGGTGGGGTGTGACATTTTTCCTAGAGGGCGGAGAGTGGGCTACGTGCTGGAGCCGGGCTCATCCAGTTGGCCAAGCACAGTCTGCAAGGCATCCTGCAAAGGTCAGACCCAGCCCTGCAGAGGCCAGCGCATTTTTGAGGTAATAACTTGTGTATTACTGGCCTGTCAGATATGTCTAGTCTCTTAGTCTTTTGCCCAACTTTTGGAAAGAACGGAATTTTGAAATCCTTGCTTGCACTTTTAGCATTTCTAGGCTGATCAACCTCGGGAATCGCGTTTCTCCATCTGCTCGGTTCCAGTAAACTGCCCTGAGATATCTTTTCATATCCTCTTCCTTTCTGGTAATTTGAGCTCAGGTACAGACTGAGGAAATTAAAGTAAAATATTTCCAAACACCCTGGGATCACATTAAGAATTCAGAGGAGACACCTGTCCGTGGAGGAGTCTCTCCCTCCGTTCTTTTAGAAATGGTAGTGTCATAAAGTGACTGCAGGGCTTGGGCAAAGGAAGCTAGCTCAGGACACCTGGCTTTGGCAGGCGAGGTGTCCCCATCCCTGCGGGCAGACAGCCAGGCCTTCCAGGGGGCCGCTGGAGACCGGGGTGGGCACGAAGCAGGGACACCAAGCAGGTGCACGCGGCAGGAGTTGAAGCGAGGAGCAGCACAAGGGGAAGGCACGGATCCTGAGTGGGGGGGCGATACCAGGAAGGAGGAGGGATAGGAGAGGGCGGGAGCATCAGGCGGAGTCGAAGGCGGGGACACCAGCGTGAGTCACTGGCCCGCGAGGATCCGGTTTGCCTCAACTTCGGATCCGGCCCTGGGTGCTACTCTACAGTTTCCTGAACTTCGGCCCCGGAGACTCGACAGCGACGCCATCGAGCCGGGGAATGCGTGCCCTACCGGCTCTGAGCGCGCCCCGGGACCCCACGCGCCCGAGCGCGGTGGAGCGGCTGGCCGCCGACCGCGCCAGGTTCTCTCGCGGCCCGGGCACCGGTAGGGACCCTACTTCCAAGAACTGCGGTTCAGGGGACAACAGGAATCCTGCTTCGGAGCCCCGCAGCCCAGACGCACCCGGAGAGGGGCAGCAACCCAGCGCCCCGAGTCCCGCACTCCAGGTCCCCCCGCCGGTGTCTCGGAGGGTTATTCCGCGCCGGCCGCTGAGGCCCGACTCTTTGGTCATCTATAGGCAGAAGTGCGACTTTGTACGCAGCCCGGGCTCCGAGGGCTCCAGGGGCAGCCTGGTGAAGAAACTCTTCCCTGGGCCGGGAAGGGACAGGTTCCCAGAGCCCACCGCGACGCCGCGGCTGGAGCGAGCCGAGCGGACCAAGCCCGAATCCGCGATCCCCGAGATTCCTAGGAGCTCTGGGACCACCCCGATCCCCGCGACCCCCGCGACCCCCAGAACCTCAGGGGTCCCTGCAGCCTCGGCCCAGCCTATGACCCTCGGGAGCCCAGCGGGCCCCGTGGTCTTAAGGAGCTTCGCGACTCCGGGGAACCGAGCCCGAACCTCATCGCCCCGGGTGGCGAGTCGCACGGGACTGCAGCGCTCACATTCGGACCTCAGCAGACGCAGCTGCGACCCCGGAGCCGAGTGCGACGCCTTCTTCCAGTTCTGCGGCCTGGACCCAGAAGTGGTGGAGGCGCTGGGCAGGGACAACTTCTCCGCGGGCTCGGACAGCGCCGCCCTCAAGGTGCGCAGCGTGAGCGTGGCCACCTCGGAAGGCGGCTTCTCGCATCACAGCGGAGGGGAAGACGACGGACTGCAGGAAGAGGCGCTCACAGAGCAGGTTCCCAGCACCACCTCGATCGTCGAGAGGAACGCGCGCATCATTAAGTGGCTGTACACCTGCAAGCAGGCCAAGGGGATCCCGGGCCAGGGGCAGCAGGGACGCGCGTGACCGTCCTCGCCGGGAACCAGGAATCAAGGTGAGCACCTGGAAATGTTGGAGCAGCGGGCTGCGCACGCACACAGGCCGGAGCTGGCGACCGGTTTGGGAGCAGGATCCAGCTGTGATTGGGGCTTAGCCCCTGCAACTAGAAAGGGTCCCAGAGATGGAGATGGAGAGGGTCCTGTAGTCACTGTAGCCAGACCAGAGATAGGGTTCAGGTTTTCAGTGGGCTGCATCTGCTGCCTGGAAAGTTCGCTATCTCATTCAGCTTGTTATTGTGAAAAAGGAAAAAATCAGAACTGTGGATTGCGGTCAACCCACAGTGTCACTCGTGGGCTGTATTACCATTTCCTGCAGTAGTTGTGGTTACAGAGTTCATACATAGCCCAGGGCTTGTGTGCAACGGGCTCAGCTTGCTGCGGCCCCACCTGATGTCCATACGGCCCGAAGTGGGCACTGCTGTCTCACCTGAGGCACAAAGAGGCTGTGCGCACTTCCCAGGGGTCTTTTTTTTTTTTTTTTTTTTCTTTTTCCCGGTACCCGGGATCCAACTGGGAACAGGCAAGTGCTTGTGCCGATGAGATGAGCAGCTCCCCAGCCCTTCCCAGATGCTTCTATGTGGGGAGACTTTCCATGGGACCTTCCCAGCAGTTTGGCATTCATTTAGCAAGACAAGATCTTTATTTGGGTAAACTTAAATTGATTTGAGGGCTTCAGTGTTTTTGAACTGGGTGAGTTGGATCCAACTGGAGTTCAGCACTGCCCAGATTCTATAGCGTAGTGATAATGGGCACGCAGCGGTACAGGACGGAGCTCCAGGTCTTCTGCCAGTGGAGCTGATGCTTTCTTTGCGAAGAAGCTGAGGCATGTTTATTCCCTGCTTTCTGGGATGAGGTTTCATGGGGAGTACAGAGCAGAACTGGGGCCCCCAGGGGAGTAGCATTCAGGGTTCCCTTTGAGAACCAAGGACTTAAATATTGCAACATTGGTCAATTTTTTAAAAATCATGATTTTGTGTGTCATTGAGGTACCAACTGAAGGTGCCTTGTCAGGGGTAGAGCTGGGTAGGGACCACCACAGACAGGCTTGTGCTGAGCCCAGCTGGGTCGAGGGTCACAAAGAAGCCCCAAGAACTTCACTGAGTGGCCTCAGTAGTACAGATGTGAAATAACCAGAAGAGACTTCTCATTTTCCTGGAAACAAGAGGCTCATGCCTGAAAGTTATTCCTTATAATTTATGAAAACATTTGCATCTTATATTAGTTTAATCCCCCATAATGTCAAAGAGCAGTCAAATTTTATTTTGTTTTTTACAAATTGTCTGCGATGAGTGCAGGTAGATGAGGTCCGCTGTGGCCCACTGTGGTCTTAGAGGACAAGGGCTGATGTTGGCTGAGTGGTGCTGACCTGGAGCTTCTCCTATGTCCGAAGGTGCCTGGGCATGGTGCTAGGCCTGCGTGTCTGTACAGTGGAGGTGGCCAGCCCTTTTATTTTATTTATTTTGTGTGCAATGAACAATCTTCAAGTCTGTTGTTGGAGTTCGAGAACCAAGAAAAGAAAACAAGAACCCACTACCTACTGGGCTGTTGAAAAGCAAAGCTTATAAGTCTGCTCATGTAGACAATGGGCAAACTCAGGGATATAAACAGTGGTGAGGTGCCAAGACAGCACACACAAAAAGTCAAATAAAAATGACAACATAAAAATTAAAACCAGCTCCCTCTGATCCCATCTCTAGCACTCCAGGATCAAATCCTAAACTGGAAGGCACTGAGATTAGTGTACAGAGTGGTCTGCGCAGAGCCTTTCTCAGTGTGAATAGAGAGGTCTGGTTAGGCTGAGAACTTCCATCTTGCAAGAAAGAGAAGAAGGCTGAGGCAAGAGGGAAAGGGAGGGTGGGTGTTGGAAACCTCCAGGGGTGAAACAGCAGAGGACCAGGTGCACTGACCCCCACTGCTCCCCTTCTGAGGACCTTCTCTTTATCCTGCTCCATCCAGGGGACATGCCACTTGCTTTCTGTTTTACACTATTGCTCAGAACAGGTCACCTGGCTTGCCCTGGCTCCTCTATGGGGCTGGCTGTCACCATTGCATTTCCTTGACAAATGTACTCCCTGAGTGTCCCAAGGCAGGTGCACTCTATGAAACGGCAGCGTTTGTGGAGCACTATAAGGAGGGAATACGTGTTCCAGCGTTGGGGAGCTCATGGGTTTGGTGTGCACTCAACACTCAAGGTCTCCAAATATTTCTTTCCTCTAACAAGATTCAGAGGGAGACTGGACTGCAGTCCCCACCGTATGCTGGCCCTGCTCTCCTGAGACTAGATCTGGGCCTTCATAATATGTGAAGCAAGACTCGTGCTCTGCTTTCTATAGTTTACCAATTGTGTTGGATTCTTTAAAGATTCATTTTAGAAACTTATGAAAAATTCAGGAAGTTTGAGATGATTAAAGGTAAGCTTTCCAACTAAAAGGATCCAGATATATTTTATATGGAAGTTTTCTAGACAGAGATTTGTAAATTACTCCATTTGGAACTAAACTACAAGTTCCTAAGTTTGTTACCTTATGAGGTAAAGATGTTTGTCACAAGTGAAATATCATAACTAAAAGATATCTCCATGCCTCCCATGGGACCATGAGTAGGGTACAGTTACATATGGGATTTGTGTATTGTCCTTGTTTAATTCAGAAAAATTGTTCCTTCATTTGCTGGCCTTTAGTCATCTTCCTGTTAATTTATCAAATTGAATACTTGCCCAAACATAGGTCTTTCTTGCTTTTGTGTAGATAATTATAAATTTCTGGTTTTAATATTGGTGTAAAAGACTGGTGATTTGTCCTGTGGGATAGTTAGGAATAACTATTGTTTAACTTCAGAGCAAAAATTTTAGCTCTTTACAGCCACCTCCACATTTCTCTGTGGTCAAGATGGGGGTTTGCTTTGAAGTCCCTGATAGCCTGTGAACAGTGCACCTCACACTTCAGAGAGGCCATTGGCACGGGATATATCAGTGAAGAGGTCTATGCCATGTAGGACAAATGGAGGGGCACCCTGCTCTTAGGCTGGGGACAGCCTGCCTCTACGGGCTGGGAAGATAGTTCAGTAGAATAAGCACTTGCCCAAGTGCAAGGTCCTGAGTTCAATCCCTGGTCCTGTAAAAAAAACTAGTATCTATGCTCCATTCTTCTATTTCCCTGGGAACCTGCAGTTGCCATGAGGAACACAGCCTGGGTAGATACCCATGTGGTTGAGGGCTTCAAGCTTCTTGTCTTTTGGCCAGCACCTGGGCCTTTTATAGACACTAGTATTTGAAAAAGGTGCAATCTGTTTGCTTACAAATGTTTAACTGGATTTCCGTTGTATTGTCCAGGCCCTTGGCTGTTAGCACTGCCCTTGTCGACATTCAAAGGAGCAGAGAAATTTCAAAATCAGAACACCTGGGGGGAGACTTGTGTTGAAGAAGCCAACAGAAAGCTCCTTTTAATAAAACTACTGAACATTTAAAAAAAACAAAAGGAACTATTTTAAAATGAAGAGATGTCATAAAAACAAACACTCTAGGGGTAGGACTTGTAATGTTTTGTAGCTGATAAGATCCCAATCACATTTTTTCTTTGCTCCTCAGAAAGCAAATGCCCCCAACTCTCAGGGAACTCTGAATCCACAGGAGACAGGGGATCCCAAGGCCATTTGTGCAGTGAACCTCAGTGACACAAGACTGCTGTCTTTCCAGTAACGAAGCATCCGACAGACAGAGCCTCTAGGATCTGAGACGGTCTGCAGTGCTGTGGAGATGGCGGGAGGCCGACCTCGGAACCTGGCTCAGCTAGGACTGGCTGCAGAAGTGCGGAGGAGGACGTTCTAGGTGCCAATGTCCCGTTCATACAGGGCAGCTGAGAAGCGAGGGTTGCTGAGAAATATTTTCTGGGCATCTTTTCGACTGATTTGCTGAATAAAAGATACTGTGATGCATTCTGACAATCCGCAAATTGATTTTAAAAAGGAAAAAGCATGAAAATCAAGCCTGAGTGCCACCATATTTGCTCCTTCTGATTGATCTGCACCGTGTTCTGTAATTACAAGAAGGTTTTCCAATTAAAAACTACCTAACGAAGACTGTACACACACTATACACAGAAAACAATTTTCAGGGCATCTCCGCTCTGTGAGCCAGTTATTTGCAACCCATTAGTTTATTTAATGAGAATCAGCACTTTTTTTATTTTTATTTTTTTGAAAATCAGCGCATTTAAAACTGGCAAGGGCTTCAAGTTGTTTTGTGAAGTCTTTCCTGTGTGGCTGGAGGCATGTGGAAAAACCCATTAACACATGAGTGAGAACTAATCTGCTAAATGGAGCCCTTCTGTCACCCTTGGGCAGTTTCTTGAGAGGTGAAGTGGAACCCTGGGGTCCTTTGTTCAGGTCCTTCATAGCTGCCACCACCCCCCCCAACTCCAAGTTAGAATAGGTTCTGCAGGACTTTCTCACAGCTTCCCAGGAGGACAGAAAGCTGGCTCAACAGGGGCAGTGCCTGAGGCAGGAGCACTTCCTCGACTTGGAGTTGGGTCCCACCCACACCCCAGGGACTCTGATATACCTCTTTCCTGTCAAGGGTGTGTTTTGCTGTAAGGGGCCTCTGACGCTGAACTTGTTCGTGCCCGTGGTGAAGGGATTTCAGATTCAGAACCTTTGGACAGAATATGCAGCCAAGATAATGTAGAAAATTTGTCACTGTGCCAACTTTTTCAAAGGTTATGCTGTTTAATCAAAATAACCTCTTCTAGCACACAATTATTCAAGAGAATATGGGAAGAAATGAGTTTCTCAATAGCATATTTTATAAACTTCCACTTAATATATTCATGTTTTTGTTTAAAAAGTGTGCTCTATGTAACATTTACAGTGAGGATAGGATAGGTCTGAGATATGTAAATATTTAAGAAACTGGGTGTGGTGGCACACACCCGTAATCCCAGCTCTTGGGAGGCTGTGCAGGTTCAATCTGCTAGTGAGACCCTGAACACCCTGTAGACCCTTCCCAAAAATACAAAAAAATATATATATATAGTTTACAGTTATTAGTTTCCACATAGTTTTCCTTTGCTTCACATGGTTCTGGCTTGTCAGATGGTTTAAATCTTTTCTCCTTTGTTGTCTTTTTGTGTATATTGTTTACTTAAACTTTTATCCTTTGACTGAAAGTGGAGTGCTTGCCTTGACTCTCTACCACTGATCTGTGATTTGTTTCCCACTGAATCCAGAAGAGAGTCTGGGGATAGGTGGCTGTCTGATGTGTGAACAACAGGTGTTCTGGCTGAGGAGATTTCTCCTACAGGTGCTCTTCAATGCTGCTATTTTGCTATTCACTTTATCACAGTTTCAAAAGATGAGAGGAGCTTCCAAAGGATCATGTACCAAATTATTTCCTTCAGATGTCCTATTAATATTTTTTGTGAATGTGTGAGGGAAACCCTTTCTGTCTTTCTTAGAACATGATGGACTGCAACCTGGATCAGAATCATCACTCATGTAATAGAAAACATAAAAAACAAATTGGTTTTGGTTGGAGTAACTAGATCTTTCAGAATCATTTTCCCTCATTGGTGGCCTGGAGAAGGCATATTTGCTTGGAATGAATTCTGGAAGTAGATGTTAGAGATGGGTCATGAGGAAGAGCTACCAGGATGTGTCTGAGCACACGCATCATGTAACCTCCTCTTCAGATTCATGCCTTGACACTGTGTCTCCAGTATTTGGACAGGCAGTGGTTGGGGAAACCTGAGTTAGATAGAAATATTATAGGCAGTCAAACAGGGCTAGGTCTTCAAAGAGACAATATGGAAGACAAGATGACTTTGCAGTTTTGGGAGAGACAGACACCCCTGCTGTGGGCCAGACCTTAAGAGAAAAGATCAAACAAACGCATACCTTCCTAGGAGTAGACATCAGGGATTGGTATTCTAAATAGGTTTCTCATTTTGAGGATGCCTGGGAGAGTCACTAACCCAGCCCCTGAGGAAAAGCCCCTGTTCTGTACTCATGCTCACTTACTACGTGCCACACTTCCCCATTTGGTCCTGGATTTAATCAACTTTACCTGAGCAACTGTGCTTCTAATCTTACTGGTTGATCATAGTTTTGTTCCACCTCATGCTCACATAGCATGTTCCCATGTTCTCTACTTTAGACCTTCCTCACCACATGGTTTTGCTCTGTAAAAATCCCTACAAAAGACAGATTCAGAGGCACCCCACTCAAGTCCCTCTTCTGTCCTTTTCTTCGGAGCTTCCCTCCCCTCCCCCAATAAATATATTCTGCTCTTAACCTCCATTGTTCCTAAAATTCATTCTTTGGTTTTAGAAACTATTAACTTAGCCCAGGTATCTTTCAGGTTGAGAGTTTCATTCCCCTATATCATTAGGCGTGACAAGCCTCTTCCTAACCTTGAAATTACCATGATTTTCTGAGTGACACAAAGAAAAAATCAAATGTGATTTCATCTCCATGAAAAGCTTACTTCCCACAAGAATGAGTGATCATTACCTGCTGAAAACCACTTTCATTTGTTCAGGGAAAAGTAGCATGTAAACAATATGATTAAATACAATGGAATGAAAAATGATTGCAAAGCAATAAAAATTGCTTGACAGTTGTCTTTCTCAGTTGCTGGTGGCTGCAGATCAGCACAGCTCCACTGAAAGGCATTTGTATGTCTGGAGAGCTCCTCATTCTCTGCGTATTTGCATACATGGTGCTGAGCCTATGGGCCTTAGAGCTGGGGCAAGAGGTAGGCTTCTGTGGACTCTGCCCTGTGCAGTGGTTCAGAGTCCATTGCTATGTTATGGCTGGTGGTGCCATAAAGCACCAAAACAGACTGTCATTAAGGGCGGTTTCTAAGTCAGTAATTTTCTGCATGCTATTTGCAACTATGGTACAATATTTTTTATATACTGTATTAGAGAAATAAAATACTTCTATCACTTGACTAGTGTGTTTGAACAAGGCGAAACAATCTTGAAGCGAGACCATGCTCACACTAATCCCTCCTGTCTTGTATTTTGTCTCTTTTTGAACGTTACCTCTGCAGATCATCTGTGGAAATGTGGGAGGTATTCCAAGCTTTGGCTGAGGGCAGCCGCACAGGGTCTAGGCCTCCAGCTCCCCTAGACACTTAGCATTTTGCTTTTTCAAAATTGTTTCATCAGTCTTTTGCTTAAAAATGTTTTTTTTTGTTTTTCATTTTGGTGCTATCATTGGACAATGGGCACCAGGATGAAAGTGAAAGCACAGTTTGTAGCTTTAGTTCACACAAGGAAGACAAGCTCTGCCCAGCCCACTGTGTCCAGGTTATTTGCCAGCCCAGCTGGGTAGGGTTTGTGGGAGCTGGCCAGAGAAAAGGGGTAACAGGGAAGCCCGCCCAGCCTTCATCTCTGCAGCCATTGTGCCAGGATGGTTTCATTTTCAGTCTTGTGGCAGATGGTGCATGACTGAACTTGAAGAGCACAGATAAGAGAGGCGTTCCTGAAAATACGTGCATTATCTCTCTGCTTCCCTGAAGAACGTGGACAAACCCCAGGTGTAGAAACTCTTACTGGAACCGCTCAGAGAAGGACCACACATCACTGGGTGCAGCTCTTGCTGTGGTCTGAAAGCTGCCACTGTTTTTCCTTCAAGTATCAAGGACTTAGCTTTCAATTACTGTTTTGAAAATTCAATAGACCAGGAAGCAAGGCAATTAAATATAACATGTTTAAATATGCATGTTCATTGATACATATATTTACATAATATTTAAATGTCCCAGGTTGGCAATATTGAATTAGAAGAGAACTGAGTGTCTCTCTGGGTCATAGCCCTGGTCTTGGAAGTGGTAGGGAGCAGTTCACGAGGAGAAAAAAACACAAGCAGGAGGTGTGCTCCTGCCTAATCCTGCCCTCCTTGGAATCCCTGGTCTGTGTCTCATGTTCTGCAAGTACCGTCGCCTTGGGTTAGCTCACTGAACGTGCCACTAAAATTGGAGTGATTTCTCAAAGGAACAATGTGCTAAAGCACTATAAAAAATCACATTTAGAAAAAAATATTAATCTTTTTTTTAGAAATTGGAAATGTTTGGTTTTGTTTATTTTTTTGTCCCAGGGTTTCACTATATATTCAGGCTGGCCTCAAACTTACTGTGCATCCCATACTGACCCTGAACTCGAAGCCATCTTGCTGCCTCAGGCTCTCAAGTCCTGGGACTTCTGGGATGGGCTGCCACACTAGGCTGAAAATTAGATTTTGCATAGCAAAAGTAGTTAAGAACAAAGTCCAAAAACACAGTGGGAAATTATGTACCTGTAGCACAGAAGTGACACATATTCTCAATGTATTTATAATGCTCCTAAAAATACAGAAGTCAGGGCCTTGAAAAGGACCACTCCACTGGGCGAGGAGACCTTAGCTTCCTTAGCATGTCTCATAAGCATATTATAAAAACAAGTGGATGGCTGTCTCTTGGTCCTGGGCAATGAATCTGCAGATTGGCTGATGGCCCTGGTTATGGTGGTCCTGGTCTACACTAAGGATTTGGATATCGTAGTCCTGTCGGAGTGTGTGTGTGTACGTGTTTGTATGTGTGTGTGTTCATATCAAAGGTTCTGGTAGTCTTATGGCGCCACACTAAGGACTTCAGTACTGTATTCCTTTTTGGCGGACAGAAAACGCGGCAAAGGCTTCGCGTACTATAGTCCAGAGGAGTGACTCATTTAAGAATCTGGGTACTTTAGTTCTTGAGGGAGCCTCCTGAGGAGTCAAGTTACCTTTCTCCTTGGAGAGGCCAAACCGATGTATGGTCAGGCGGAGGCTTCTGGGTATTGCAGTATCGGTAAAGGATACACTTAAGTTTTTGGGTAGCAGAGTCCTTCGTGATCAGTCCTTGTAGATCATCCAGAGGATTCTGGGTCTTGTAGACGATGGGGAGGCGGAGGCTTCTGGGTATTGCAGTCCTTTGGCTACGTGTACTAGTCTGGTGATCTTGGGAAGGGTGGGAGGCACATGAATATTTAGGGACACTAGGACTGGTGCACAGATGCAGAGGATTTCAGGTACCTTGGTCCCGGTGGTGGTTGCACAGGTAGCCTTCCTGGTACCAGAGTCCTGGGGTAAGGGTTGTCCCACGGAGGTACAGCAAGCCATGATGGGTACTATGTTGTGGTTTCTGGGTATTGTAGTTGTGCGCGTAAGGCGCGCAGACTCTTCTGGGTATTGTAGTCCAGGAGGAAGCGTCACATTGAGGACTCTGCATGCAGCAATCTGGGAGATGGTTGAGGTGGAGTGAGACTTCTGATTATCGTAGTTCTACGGTGGACTGAGGCTGCTGGATATCTTAGATGTAGGGTTGGGCATGCAAATCCGTCGGATTAATACCGTCTGAGGGTGTGTGTGTGTGTGGGGGGGGGGGGGGGGGTCGCCTCCAAAGATTCTGGGTAGTGCAGTTCTGTGTCTGAGTCTTTACCGCAGAGTCTTTTGGGTAATGTAGTCCTGGATGTGGGCTGTCAGGCCCAAGAATTCTGGGTACTGTAGTTGGGGGTGTACACCAACCAGGTCTTCTGGGTTTGGTTGCCTCGTGGAATATTCTGAGATCTCTGGCTGAGATGCTGTGGAGTCAGCATCTGTTGTCCCCCACCGCGAGTTAGTTGTCCTGTGTGAGCTGGATTCCTCGTCCCCTCTGTCCAATGACAAGAGGGTTGAGAGGACCAAGCTGACTGGCCAGGGATGCTCACGGATGGGCCACTGGAGTCCGTTCCCTGGCTGCCTGTTCCAGGCTGAGGGAAAGACTGCAGCGCCCTGAATGGCACATTGGGTGCTAAGCCGGGACTCCAGGGCCTTGGTGTCCACTTGGTCTCGGAGTCCAAAGCTGAAGCAGCTCATGCCCAGTACCCTGTAGGATCCCAGTGCACTCTGGATCCTCAGGGTGGTGTCACTGCGCCTGGGGCTTGGTGAGGCCAGCAGTGACTGCTCAGGTGGCAGGCAGGCTGTCAAGGTGCCCCAGGTCTGCGGTGAACTCTGAGGTTCTGGTCCTGGACAGAATCCAGATCCCTTGTAACATGGGTGCTCTGACCAGGTTGGCTAGAAGGAGGAGCCTGCATTCCTACAGTTTCATTTTTCTTTGATTCAAAATCACAAAGTATTGAACTGTATGAATTTGTATTATATCTAAAGTTGGGCGGCGCGGGGAGCTTGCTGCTTGGCTCAGTTGTTTAAAGCTCTGCTTGGGCAAAGGCAGTCAGGCGCAGGGAACCGCGGTTCAATTACTAGTTTTACAAGCCGCACCAGACCCAGCCTTAAGGAAGACTGAACTAGACAATAAACAAACAAACAAACAAACAAACAATCCATCCCCAATGTTAAGGGGGCTTGCGGATTAGCTCAGTTGTTTAAAGCGCCTGCCCTGGAGAGCACAGGGTCCTGAGTTCATTCCCCAGTATTGGAAAAAAAAAAAAAAAAAAAAAAAAAATGCCTGCTTGGACAAACTCAGTCAAGTGCAGAGGACCTTGGTTTGATTTCCAGCTCCACATGCTGCTCCAGGCCTGGCCTTAAGGCAGCCTGAGCCAGCCAATAAGTAAATAAATAAATACATTAATAAAATTGTGCAAATCAAAGGTGTGACGCACTCCTAAGTTCTGTTGGCAAGATTAAATTAAATTACTGATGGAGTGAGGCTGGCCCTACACTTGCTACTTTGGGAAACAGACTACTCTAATTTCATGTTTAAAGTAAATGAAAACCTAGTTTAGGCCCTAATTCTGTGACAGATAGCTGAGTCTCGGCTAATTACAGGAGCTGCACTGGTCAGGCGCTGGCTAGAAGCTGGATTTGTGCCTCAGTTTACTTCATGATGCTGCCACACTCCAGTGCACACCCTGATTCAGCCTGCTCTGACTGAGGACTGCCCGGTAGGGAATCCTTTCTTGTCCTCACTTAAATCAACTGCTAAATTTACCTGTTTTTCTTCTTAAACTTAGTTTTTTCTTTGGGCTATGGCATAGAAAATAAATGTTTATTAATTTAACATTAGGAGTGGTGTTATTTGGTTGGGGTTAGAATGAAATATATTCATATAAAGGAATATATTTAATGTATTCACAGAGAAAAACTGACATAGAGCTTTCTGAAGAAAGAATTAAGGCATGGGAAGTATACAGATACTTACCGTGAATTGTACTTTTGTTGTTACAGAGAAAAGTACCTGACATGCAGAATTCGAGAAGAAAAGCTTAGTTTGTCTCATTAGTTCCGAGATTGCAGTGTTGGTTTGATTACATCTAATGCAGAACCATGAGATGAAAATGAAGAAAAAGGAAAACTAGTTCATGAGATCCGGGAACCAGAGAGAAGGGAAGAAGCCCTAGGGGAAGGGCCAGGGCGCAGCTTTGCTCCTCAGGTCCCATGGTCCTGACTCGACCTACAAATGGGCTTCACTAGGGTCCTGTGCAGCTCTCCAGCCAGACAAGTTATTAACGAGTACGTCATGTGAATCCATGCTGTATTCCCTGTCTAGAAAGATTAATTCAGAAAGGTGGAGAATTTCAACCTATGAGAGGCCATGGCAGAGAACGAGGAGTACACATTCTAATGTAGGTCTCATGTGAGCTCCTTTATGTCTCAGCCTCATTGCCCAGAAGTGGTCAAGTGGGTCGTGTGGGAGACTCTGTTTCAGCAATCATTCTGGCCTTCATTCTTGCAAATAAATTTATTTTCAAAATCCATGTATTTTTTATGACCCTGGATGAAGTATGATGCTTGTCAGCATGAGCTGGAATGCTTGCTTTTCTCTCATCTTTAATTTTTTTCAAAAAAAATTTGCAGAATATTTCTATCATTAAACTCTAATTTCTAGGGGCTGGGGAGATAGCTCCATGACACAGGTACCTGCCTGGCAAGTGCAATGTTGTGAGTTTGAACCCCAGTCCTGCAAAAAAAAAAAAAAAAAGATAGCTCTGTGGCACAACTGCCTGTCTGGCAAGTGCAAGGTCCTGAGTCCAATGCCTGGTTCTGAAAAACAAACACAAAAACAAAAAAAACCCAGAACTCTAATTTCTTTGCTTATACAACATTGTATTCCTCTTGGGGACCATGTTCTTTTATCACAATGAGCATGTTGAGAGACTGTGAAGATCTTGACAGTGAAATTGATAACTGCCTCATTCCCAACTGCAGGGCATCTTTCTCATCCACTCTGGACTCATAATGTTCTTTTTTTTTTTTTTTTAAGACAAGGTCTCACTGTGCAGTTCACACTGGCCTTGAATTCACTTTGTAGCCCAGTCTGGCCTAGAACTCATGGCAAGCCTCCTGCCTTAGCCTTTTGGTTGTTGAGATTACAGGTGTGCACCACCTCACCTGGCTTCTGTTCTTGGTGTTTTCTGACCTCAGGGCATTGACACTTCCTTAGGACGTTGACCCTGGAACCTTATCAGTACACTTGTGATTCACTTTCAGAAGTCATCTGCTGAGTCTATTAAGAAAACCAGGGCAGCTCTAAAAAGCCCAGAGGAAAGCCCTTAAAGGCAGGGTCCTCCTGATGCTAAGTGAGATTCACATTGTGGGAGAGAAAGTGGTCCAGGAATTCTTGGGTTATAATTTATCTTTTGAACTCCACCACTGCTAAGAAGATGTTTGTTTTTCTTGTCCCTCTCAGCTCAGCTGTCCTACAGTTGAGCAGTACTCCAGTCAGCTATGAAGGTGTGACTGTTTGAACTACCTGATCAGGTGGACCAAGGAAGGAGGGCATGTCCTCTGTCCTGCTGCCCAAGTGCAGCCTGGGAACCTTGCTTGAAGCACTCAGTTGACTAGTCTACCTTATTTTCTAAGTTGTATTGGCTGTGGGCTGTTTTGGAAGAATCCTTGGAGACCCTCAAGTCACAAGATGGTGACACTAGAGTTGAGAGCTGGGGTAGGGAGGGAATTGGGTGAGGTCTGTGAATAAATGGGTAAAAGGAGCTGCGGTAATCTGCAGCCTCGCTGCTTAGCTGAAGTCCCTAAAAGGTCTTCCCAGTGTTTGGTGCTGAATCATCTTCTGTCCCTTGTACCCTTTGCTCAGGCAGGGGCAGTTCTGGGTCCCCAGCATGCTGACTCCACTGTGACTGTGACACTGCCTTCTTGGATGGCCCCAGGCATAGCTCTGTCTCTGCCTGTCTTAGGAGAACAGGGGCTTTTGGGAAACCCTGGGTTCCATACTCAGCAATGGAAAACTTATTGCTGTAATTATTTATGTGAGAACTCTACTGCGGTGATGTTAGAGCAGGAACAGAGATTGTGGTGTCACGACTTTGAGGAAAGAGATCATGAACCAAAAGAAAGATGTTGAGAGAGAGATTATTGGAAATAAGAACAGCTGATTAAATTCCAGCAAATGTCTCAAGTCAGTGGACTACAGGTCATTAACTCCAGAACTAATTATAAGTAATTGCTTAGTTGTTTAGTAACTACATATCACAGGTAGCTTTGTGGATATGAAATAAGCACTTCGAACTCAAGCTCTCCAACCTATTTTCTCAACATGCAGTGTTTAAAAGAAGCTGGTATCTGAGAGAAAACTGGTTATTTAGTATTTTAGTTGTTCCTGGAAACTCAGAAGCTTAGTGGACTCTGGCTACCACTGTTTTGAGTAGAAAGGAAACTATATTGCTTACTGGACAGAATGTTCATTCATGCTCCAAAGTCCTATGTAATTATCTCTTTTTAATTTTTATTTTTAATTTTATTTATTTATTTATTTGTTTGCTTGTTGTGTTTGTTTGTTTCTTTATTTATTCATTTTTGTGGCTGGCTCAGCCTGCCCTGGTGGTAGCGCTGGCGCAGCATGTGGTGCCGGGGATCGAACCGCAGTCCCCGCAGTTGCCTGAGCCCTCCTAAGCAGGCGCTTTAGACCACTGAACCATCTCGCAGGCCCCTAATTTTTGTTTTTTTAGATGATGAAGTCATCTTTCCTGATGGCTAGACACACCAAATATTCCAACAGTTACATGAAACACTGCACATAGGCTGCAGTCCTCTATTTCACTTCCTTAAGCCAACCCTAACCTCTAATTCACTTTGTGTGTGTGTGTGTGTGTGTGTGTGTGTGTGTGTGTGTGTGTGTATTTTAGGGAAGGGTCCACAGGGTGTTCAGGGTCTCACTACTAGATTGGACTCATAGTGATCCACCTGTTTACAGCCTCCCAAGAGCTGGGATTATAGGCATGCACCACCAAGCCCAGTCTCAATTGCTGTCTCAGTGCTCCCTGGAGGCAGGTCAAGCATGGAAGGCCTGGGAATCAAATGCCTGCCCCCTGTGCCTGCTTTCAGGCTCTTTAACTCACTGTGCTATTTGGCTGGCCCCCTCTATCTCTTTTTAGCTCTTATCAAAACAGCTAATTTCTCAACCTTGTCTCAGGAACTTCTCTTGCTAAGTGCCTTACTTATAAGCTAAATAAAATATTCTTAATGACAGAACTATTTAAGTGAGGATTTCTATAAAATTTAGACTGTTGAGAAAGATGAAGAGGTTACTAATATGTTACCAAGGCAGGGCTGAGTGTTCCTGCTAAGCACAGCTTTCTGAAGTGATTGCCTCTTAACCCCATAATCAGAAATGAATTGAACTGGAGCATCTACAGAAACTTATGTGTAGGGATCTTGTGATTTCAGTGTGGTCCATTGTACCCAGGGAGAAATGGCAGGAATGACGAAAAGATAGAGAAGACAATAGCTGGGTTAAGTGGTGGCTCATCTGCCTGGTTGGCAAAATGACCCCCATAACAATAGTATAGGCATTTATTTATACCTTTGTGAAGTTAGTAGCACGTGACGCAAGGTTACCTAGTGACTAATAACTGACATTAACCAGTCAGGTTGCTTATCTCAGGACTGAGGTAGCTTGACTACTTCTAGGCACTGAGGTCTAGTCATACTTTCACACATTTTACCAATTACCAGCTTCCATGGCTTCCAAACGATCCTCATTGTTTGTTTTGTTGTGGAGTGATGGGTGTCCCATTGTAGTTGGAGAAGCTGTATTTGGAGAACTCTTCAGAACATCTTTTTATTCTTGATGCCAGTCCAAAGGTTTTTAGTAATTGAGTTCAGCAATGTAATCCTATATAGTCCAATAGTCCATCATAGTAGTGAGTTAGCAGTACAGCTATTAAGTGTCAGAAGTTCTTAGTGACTTGAGCCTTTTACAGCTTAGCATATTATTATGGCATTACATTTCACATCTCATGGTTATACATTTTTACTGAATGGTTATGCCCAAGTTAAAGCAAGACCTGTATAAATACAAATTTAAATATTGCTATCTGACAAGGTCAGTTAATCTCCTCAGGATTTACCTTAGAACCATGTACAGCACTTCTTAGATCTTCTGTCAGTGTCAGCCATCTGGATGAGTCTGTGAAAGCCTGAGAGATTTTTTTTCCTCACTAGGTTATACATCACAAGTATTTTGTTAAAGGCAGAAGTGTGAATATTAGAGGAAGTCACACTATACATGCCAATCACTTTCCTCTATGGCCCCAGAATCTCCTTGATCAGAAAATTAGGGACTGAACTGAATTGTAACAGAGGTTCTCTTATGTCCTGAGTCCTCATTGACCTAAAAGTGCTAGTGCCAAAATATTGGCTATCATTTTATCCCATCAATCTCTCTAATTTTTGGTCTCCAAATCTCAGTTGTTAAACATTCAGAAGAGAAGCTTAATGACATTACCCTGTAACAGAGGAAGTAAGCTTACCATTACTGTCTGGCTGAATATCAAACACCTTAGCCATAAAATAGAACTGTTATTTTCTAACAACCATGAATATTTTAATATTTAAATCACTGTAGAATGTTAACAGACAAAAGATACATATTTTACACAGAAATTTAGAAATCAAAACCATACATAACAGTGTAGCAAGAGAATCCTGATGATATTTTGTGGTATACTTAAATTTTCATTTTGACATAATGCTTAACCAATCATCTCTACCTAATACATAACAATTTTTCACCTAATTAGTTTTTCTTAAGTGGGTTATACATCAAAAGTCTTTTATGGAAGGCAGAGGTTTGAATCTGAGAGAAAGTCTTATCACAATAAACAATTTTTGTTTTACATTTTTGAAGACCTACACATGTGGAATCATGAATACACTTAATACATCATGAAATTAACAGTCATGTGTTACCATATGCACTAGAAAATGTTTTTTTCTTAAGTTAGTTTCATACCAAGAGCATCTTTTAATAGAAAACCTTATTGTATTTTTTCTGAAAATCTTTATCTTTCAACCAATGACAAAATTATTGAGACAAAATTAATCTCTCTCCTAAGAGATTACTGTGATTATTCAGAACTTCATATTAATGAACAAAGTTGGTCACCCCTTTATGCTTCAATTGGAGTCTTTTCTAATAATTTTTCCCCACTCTAAGGAATTTTTGTTTAATTAACTTAAACCTTTTGATGAACTGTGTATGAAACAATTTTGATATGGCTCAGACTGGTTGGAAACTTACGAGAAAATATGCTTTTAAGTCTATATCCTAAATTGTATTATGAACAAATGATCAAAACAGAAAAAAGAGGAACAGCTGTTTACAGAATGACACATTCAACACGTAAACAAATACACAGAACACACAAACAAACATCTTTTCCAAATCAGGAGTGCACTCAAATATATTCTGGGCCAAATTAAATTATAGTAACACTATTGAAATTTTCAGATATTGATTGATTGATTGATTGATTGTCTTTTTGAGACAGGGTCTCACTATGCAGTTCAGGCTGGCCTTGAGCTCACTTTCATAGCCCAGGCTGGTCTCGAACTGATCCTTCTGCCTCAGCCTCCCAAGTGCTGAGATTACAGGCGTGTGCCGCCAGCTTAGATATTTATAATTATAAATTGACTAGTCAGATTTTGTTATCAATTAGCAGATACGTCTTATCAGAAAAATTTTGAAGGAATTATCCAATTAATGTTCATATTTTGTATTTTTATACTTTTTGTCTTAATACTGGTAAAATTTAGACCAGTTATTGTTATTTTATTAGTTTTTTGTTTTTTGTTTTTTTTTTTTTTCAGAACTGGGGCTTGAACTCAGGACCTTGCACTTTCCAGGCAGGCACTTGTGCCCCTGAGCTATCTCCCCAGCCCCCAGTCCAGTTATTGTTATATATTTTATCACCTATTTAAGTCTTAGTTTTTATTTTGTCAGTTCCTTCAATAGGCCCCAGGTAGAGTCTAGCTTCATTGTTGTTAAATTCTTCAGCTCTGGCTTCATGGCACTTCTAGTCTGATAGTATACTCTGGTACCCAAAGAGGTTTTTTTTAGCATTCCCTGGTAAAACAGAAACATATCCTCCACCCTAGGTTAGTAGTGGCCTGTGTCCCTTCAGTTGTCCAGTGTGGCTATCTTTACAAAGAACGTTTCTTAGCCTTTTTTCTCTTTCCTGATTAAATTGTCTTTCTGCTGCTGAAAATCCGTCTTTTGTACAATTTAAAAATTTTGGTAGTGTACATTGACAAGTGAAGTTGGAGGGATTGATTCCCTCTTTCATTTTTGTAATTAAATTTTGACCGTACACTGTTGTTGAAGGGTTTCACTACGCAACTGTGCAAAGCAGCATAGACTCATGGTGATCCTCATGCTTTCAGCCTTCGCAGCACTGGGATTACAGGCATGCACCACCATGCCTGGACTCTGGCAGCCCTGGGGGTGTGGCTGGCATGGCATGTGGTGTTGGGGATTGAACTGTGGTCCTGGAGCTTGTCAAACCTTGCCTAAGCAGGTAGCTTAGTCTGTTGACCTGTCGCACCGGTACTGTATTTTATATTTTTGGAAGAAGACATGACATAGCCTCCCTTAACCTAAAATGACTTATCTGCAAAAACAGGAAAGTTAATTGAACTTGTCTTAAGGATAATGACAACCAATAATACCAGAAAAAATTAGCTCCACATCTTTTTTTTAAATTTTATTTATTTATTTATTTGTTTGCTTGTTATGTTTGTTTGTTTCTTTATTTATTCATTTTGTGGCTGGCTCAGCCTGCCCTGGTGGTGGCGCTGGCGCAGCATGTGGTGCCGGGGATCGAATTGCAGTCCCTGCAGTTGCCTGAGCCCTCCTAAGCAGGCGCTTTAGACCACTGAACCATCTCGCCGGCCCCTAGCTCCACATCTTGATAAAAACAATTAGTATTATCAATGTAAATAAATTTATAGTAACATTACCAATATAAATTTATATTAACATTATTAATATAGATTTATACTAATATTATCAATATAGATTTATGTTAATGATATCAATAGAATTTTGACCCAGCAACCAGGCCTGGTGCATGAGTGAGACCGCCCAGGGCCCACCGGACACTCATTCAACACAGCAACCAGGCCCAATGTTTGAGTGAGACCTCCCTGGGCCTGCCAGAAACTCATTCAACCCAGCAGCCAGGCCCAGCACATGAGTGAGACTGCCCTAGGCCTGCCAGAAACTCATTTGACCCAGCAACCAGGCCTGGCATGTGAGTGAGACAACCCTGGGTCTGCCAGAAACTCATTCAATCCAGAAACCAGGCCCAGCACATGAGTGAGACTGCCCTAGGCCTGCCAGAAACTCATTCGAACCAGCAACAAAGCCCGGCATGTGAGTGGAACTTCACCAATCAGACAGGCCCAATGTGGAAAACTGAAGCAGAACTCCCTACAGAGAGACTAGAGACAAGACCCACTCAGCTCATCCAGGAGCAGAACATCTTCCCAGATTGGCACAGCAGGTTCACCTCCAAGGCTTGCAACAGGAAGAAGTGAAGCTCAGCATCTAGACTCAAGCCACATCCACCTGGTCGAGTTTGAACTTGGTAGATCCAGATCTGTTACCAAGGTAAGAACTCTATCAAAGCTCTATACCAAAAGTCAGAAGGCATGGCATTACAAAATGCCAAAGAGAAGGAGCAAAATGTGCTCTCAGGCCCGCAGCCCACTCAGAACAAAAATAGCAGACAAAAAAATAGAAGATATTAGAAATGACACACCTGAAATCTCTGAAATAATAGCATCCGAAATAAAGAAACAACTGCAGAAAGGTATAGAGGAAATCAGATCAAAAATAATTTCTGAAGTAAAAAAAGAAATAATACCTATAATAAAAGAAGTACTAAGTGCTTCTAAAGAAGACACTGATAAAAAAATAGAAGAGAATGAAAAATGATGGAATCCTTAAATGAGCAATATAGGACAGTAATAGAATATATGAAGCAAATTCAAAGTCCTATACAGGAGCTTAAAACCTCAATCACAAGCTGGCTAAACCATTTGAATGAAAGTGAAAA
>PVKN010010981.1:0-22090 GCA_004027915.1 Capromys pilorides
GGTTCTAGGTGCACACTGTACTACCATGCCCAATCTCAACACGTCCCAGGGGCAGGGCCGCACAGGACACTAGGGGATCATTCCCCAGCCTCAGTGTCTGCCTAAGCAGGCACTTTAATCCACTGAGCTATCTGGCCAGCCCCCTAATACAGTTTTGTCTCTACTTTCTCTGCTTTTTTTTTTATTATTGCTTTCATGCTTAAATATTACTCCATTCTCAGCAGTTTGCCCTCAGTGAAAGGCCTAGTGTAGAAAGTTCTGGTGAGTCAGGAGGGACTTCTAAGGGGTGAACTTCTCTTGCCCCTTATACTCTAAGGATGGCCCTTTGCATTTTTCTTCAGCTCCTTGCACTTTGATTGCTCGCACACTGTGTTGGTCCATTGGACTCACCTGCTTCTCTCAGTTTGAGTGACTATTCTCCAGTGCCTGGAGTTTTTCATTGTTTTTATGACTCATCATCTCTCAATTTACTCCCACACAGATGCTGATAGTATACCAGCCTTATAGCTGGCTGGTAGTCTTTTCCTACCTGCTTACACTTTGGAGTCTGGGGATGTGCTCAGGCCTATCCTAATCTGGCTGTTCAGGGTGGCTACCCATTGTCACCATGGATGTCCGTTGTCTGCATCTCTGTAGTTAAAGCCAGCATTTCTTAGCATTCCTTGTCTTTTTCATTCACCCCATCATTTTACTAGAATAAAGCACTCAACTGATTTCAAAGAAAGGGGTGGAAGTATAGCTCAGAGGCATAAACACCTGCCTGGCAAGTCCAAGGTCCTGAGTTTGATCCCTGGTACCAAAAAAAATTAAATAGATAGAAACTGATTTCAAAGAAAGAGTGAACATAAAGTAAACTTTGAGTTCTGATTCTGGCAATATGAGTTTTCTGTCCCCCATCTGATTTTTGAATAAGCTTATGAGCTAGAGATTGAGGGGATTTCTGGAGACTGGATTCCATTGTACCCCAGTCTTCCAACAATCAGTGTTGTTATGTGAATAAAAATATGGGCTATTTTGAGTCTTGTTTCTTTGTAAATGCCCAATCCCAGCCCCACCTCCAGAAGTTTTTAGGCTCGCCCTTGTGGTTTTCAGTTTTCAGTAATTTTGTAGTGCTTTGTCTAGGTCCATCCTGTTCCATGCATTTCACTGCATTCTCAGGTTCCCCTTTCCACTGGTAAAGCCAGGTCTCTTAGCTGTAGAAATGGTTTTCTTTCTTTTTTTTGTTTCTTTTTTTTAAAAGTAATGCTTTTCTTACTATTTCTTTACTAAACACCTCCACATAGACACACACACACACACTTTTTAAATCTTTCTGGCCTTCCTAGAATAATATTTTTTCTTATATTTTTGCCTTTTATTTTCTATGACTTTATTTTGTTATAGACAGTAAACAAAGTTTTCTTGACTTTGTCCTTGGTTTTGAGTAAATTTTTTTTCAGTTATTTTATTTTCCACATACACTTTCTAGTTTCTTTTTCTAAAAAAATTATTTATTGATTGATTTATTGATTTATATTATGGCCAACTCAGCCTGACCTGAGGGGTGGGGCTGGTGCAGCATGTGGTGCTGGGGATCAAACCGTGGTCCCTGCAGTTGCCTAAGCTTGCCTTAGGTGCTTTAGACCGCTGAGCTATCTCACCGGCCCCTGGAATCTCATTCTTGATTTAGGAATGTAATAGGTGCTCAAATCTCTGGAGATAGTAGATTTCAAGATTCTTTAGTTTCTACATTAGGGTCATAGTGAGCCAGATAAACTCATCAGACAATGGACTAAATAAAACACAGGCTATAAAAAAATAAAATAAATTAAGGTCATGTTTTAGGCCACAGGTGTTTCCCAAATGGTCTATGTCTTTCATGTTCAGGAAGGGACTATGGAATCTTGGCAGAGCTCTGGGCATCTGGGCACAAATTGCTGGCCACTTCACAAATTGCTGGCCACCACTTCATCCCAGTACATAGGCTGCCAACTATGATATATTGGTACTCCTAACTGCTGGGCACGGAAGCTGTGCTTGAAGGCCCTACTAGAAGGTTCTTTCATGTGTTCAGAGGGGAGCTTTCCCTTTTGGAGAGGAAGAATGTGCATCTGTCTGTTGGATGGAGGAGTCCTCAGTGCTCCCCTACCTGCAGCCCAAGCCTCCCCTCTGCCAGAGCCCTCTGGACACTCTTCAGTGACCTCTTGTGCAGGATCTTCAGTCTCCTGATGCCAGTACCTTTCCTACCTCTCATTTCTTTTTTTGTATTTTAGGGAAGTATCTATAGGTGTTTAGGGTCTCACTACTAGATTGGACTTGTAGTGATCCACTTGTTTACAGCCTCCCAAGAGCTGAAGTTACAGGATTGCACCACCACACCCAGTCTCAGTTGGCTCTCAGCACACCCCGGGGCCAAGGCTGGCACGGCAGGCTCAGGGATCAAGCCTCCAGCCCCTGTGCCTGTTTGTAGGCACTTTAATCTGCTGGGCTATTTGGCTGGCCCTCCACCTCTCATTTCTATTGCTCTGAGTTTATACTTCTTTTTATTCTTTCCTTTCATCTCTTAGGACTTTTAAGGGGAGAGAAGATAAATTCTTACTCTCACATCTCTTTCTGAACGAGCAACCAAGTGCTTTATTTGTGACTCAGATATTTTACCAAGAGTTCCTGACAAGCAGTGTCTAAGATGAATGTCTGCTCTCTTACAGGAATAACCTGGACAAGCTGTACCTGGGCCTGGAACTTGCCAAAAAGCAACTGCAAGCCACGCAGCAGACCATTGCCAGCTGCCTCTGCACCAACCTTGTTATCTCCCAGGGTCCTTTCCTCTACTGCTCCCTCATGGAGGTCAGACTTCCCTGGATGCATACATGCCAAGCCATGCCTACTCGTAGCCTCCTCTGACTGCTTGTCTCCCCATCACAGGGTACTCCAGATGTTGTGCTGTTCTCCAAGCCAGTCTCCCTGAGCCTGCTCAGCAGACACCTGCTTAAGTCCTTTGTGTGTTCGGTGAGGAGCCAGGCGGGTGGGGCATGAGTGCAGATGCTTGTTGAGTGCTGTGGACCAGGTGCTGTGACAGTGTCCTATAAGTACCTATAGTTATTCACCAGAGGAGGGGCTGAGAGTATCCCTGGTGTTTTCTGAGCTGTATTGTCCTCACCTGACCTTTAGGAGCCTTCTGGCTTCCCACAGTCCTGACTGCATCATTTGCTATCCATGTGGCTTGAAAAAGTAGAAAGAGGCCTACACATGGTTGTGGGGTAAGGGCTTATGTTCAGAGATAGAGCAAGAAAAGATGGAGTTGGTTATAATCCTGACTTGTTTTCTAATAAGTGCATCTCTTAGGCTGACTTTTTATATATGAGTTTATCTTTCATGTGGTCTAACATGCTTCTTTGCTTTGGCTTGTAATACAGTCCCAACTCAGCTGGTATTTAGTCAGGGGTCTGTGCAAATACTATACCATTTTATGTAGGAGACTTGAGCCTCCTAGGGCTTTAGTATCTAAGGGGGTCCTGGAACCAATCCTCTAGCTACAAAAGGATCATTGTAATGTCAGAAGGTGAACTAGTCAAAAAAATAAATAAATGAAATTGAATTTAAAAAAATTTTTTTAAAAAGTGAACTAGTAGTCAGACCTGAACTTTGAAGCCTTCTAGGCTTAGTTCAAATCTCAGCCCCTTCTTTTATCAGTTATATGATACATGATAGCTTATCTGATTTCTGAGTCTATTTCTTCCACAAAATGAGTAGAGAAATATCCACTTCACAGGATCCATTCAATAAGATATTGAGTAATTACCACCTGTTAGACCATTTCTGTAGAGTGCCCTGTCCTCCAGTTTGCTCCTCAGTTTGCACAAATACTTTTAGCCACATAGGTTGAAGGGTATGGGAGCTGTGGGTTCAGCAGTGAGGAAAGCACGCAGTCTCCAGCCTGAGGCAGCGAGCATGCAGGTGAGGGGACCACATGGAGAGTCAGGGCATGTAGTTTTAGATAGTGGCTCACACAACAGAGAAAGGAACAGGAGAAGAGGTCCTGGAGGAGGTGACAGTGCAGCTGGACCTGAAGGAGGTGATGGGGAAATCACAAGGCAGAGCTTCTGCAGAGAACAGCCATGGTACATTGGGATGGAGCTGGATAATAGAAATCTGGTTCCAGAGCACCATATAGGGACTCTAGCATCTCCTCTGGTAATGGACAGTTCCTGGAGGATTTGGGGGAGTGGCTCAGAACAGTGGAGATCTAGGGTACTAGATGGCGTGCGCTACATGGAGCTAGATCTGGCTATGCTGTAACTGAGGGTGCCTTTATCTCTGTAGACAAAGAACCGACGCTGTAAGCTGCTGCCTCTGGTGATGGCCGCCCCCTTGAGTGTGGAGCAGGGCACAGTGACTATGGTGGGCATCCCCCCAGAGACCGACAGCTCAGACAGAAAGAAGTGAGCAATGTCTACTTGCCTGAGAATGTTGGGGATGAAAGAAGGGCTTTGGGAAATCTGAACAATGACCCATTAGCCCTGTGCCTTACTTGAGGGATGTTTGACCTTTAGTGTCTGTCAAGGAAAAGAAAGGGCCCCTTGGAGGTGGCCTGGACCCTAATATTTCTGTCCTGTATCTGCAGCTTTTTTGGACGAGCGTTTGAGAAGGCAGCAGAAAGCACCAATTCCCGGACACTACATAACCACTTTGACCTCTCAGGTGGGAGTCACAGGTGTTTGACCATGCTTTTGCTATCTTTCAAGGTCAGTGATGGCCTAGCAACTAGATCACTGGTGCTAATTAGCCCAGCACGGCCAGCAGCTCTCTTGTTCTCACAGAATCAGTCCAGGCAAAGCTGCGCCCAGAGACTCGGGAGTTCTAGCTGTGGCTTTACAGCCTACCAAAAGATCTGAGCACTGACTAGAAACACCTTCCAGACCCAGCCTCACCACTCAGGGTCATGTCTCCAGTGCCCTGGAATGGGCAAGGAAACAGCAGAGCTGCAGCAACCTGAATGTTCCACCATGTTTCAGGACAGAGCCTGTGTCATTGTGGAAAGTCCTTTCTGAGGCCATAGCATGATCCCAGTATGAAGGCTTGACTCTCGGCCCCTCTATGCACTGAGTGAGCCCTGCATATGACAATTAGAGGTACAAACTGGCAATAGCTTCCCCTGGTGCCAACCTGGTACATGGTCCATGTTTAGCTGTATTTGCCTTTTCTTAACATTTTAAACTAAAACAGACTGATCATCACTCTTCTCTAGTGAGGTAGGACTGCAAAGTACAGCTAGACTGGGTGGTTTACACAGGTTATTGTCTCACAGGCTTAGAGGCTGGGTCCCTGAGACCACAAAGTTAGCCAGATTGCTTCCTTCCATAGCCTCTCACCTTGGCTAGAAGGCTGTAGTCTCCCTGTAACCTTACATGGCCCTCTCTTTATGTACCAAATCCTGATCCTTTTAGAAGGACACCCGGCACACAGGATTGGGAGCCACCCTGAATGTCTCATTTTACTTCATTTACCTCTTTGAGGGCCCTGTTTCCAAATCCAGTCCCATTCTGTTTTTATTTGTTTAACTTTATGTGTGTATGTGTGTATGTATGTTATGGCCAGCTCAGCCTGCCCTGGGGGTGGGACTGGCACAGCATATGGTGCCCAGGATCGAACCATAGTCCCTGCGGTTGCCTAAGCAGGTGCTTTAGACCACAGAGCTATCTTGCCGGCCCTCCAATCCCATTCTGAGGGATGGAAGTCAGAGTTTCAGCATGGGAATTTGGGTGGTACAGTTCAGCCTATAATACCCCTCAGTACTTTCTCTGCATTTCTCAGCAAGGACCTTCTCTTACGTCATTATCTTCTGACTCTGTCCTGGGAGACCCAGTCTGTGTTCATGTTGTTTGGCTTTCTCAAGCCTGCTTCCTAGTATCAGAGCAGTTAAACTGTGGGGCTATGTGATATCCATCACACTGAGCAACAGCCACACTTCCTTTTTCACCCCGATGTAGGATCAATTAACTATAGCTGGCCCACACACAGTGTCCCACCTCCTTTATACAAGGGAGGATTTGGGGCTGGGAATTGCGTGGTTGAGGCCTAGGTAGATCTAGAGAGCCTCAGGTGAAGAGTATAGAGTGAGCTGTGACCAGTACCTCCCTAGATGGGATGGGCCTGGCCACGGACCATTGTCAAGATAAGCCAGGTCTATTTCAGGGCCTGGTTTTGCTCTGACTGATGAAGGTTCACATGCTTGGCTGTACCTGATCGCTCTTCAAAATGTAGGCAATTTGTATTATGGCCCCTTCCACAGAAGCCAGTGAAGCTGTGGTAGTGCGCAGAGCAGGCTAAAGAGGACTCCTGCCCCAACTTGGACTGCTCACACCCACTATGGGGGCAGGCATTTGTTGGGCACTGTGGGGGCAGCCCAACTCAGGGTCTGTATTCTGAGTTATTACATCAACCTTCTGTTGGCTGTTACTGTCAGTCGGTGGCTGCCCATAGAGTCTGTTTTGAAGGTCACTGTTCTAGCCTCTCCACCTGTGCAGCAAGCAGATGGTGAGATGAATCCAACTCACCTAGAATATTCCAGGTCACGGAAGCTCCTGCCCAGTATGGAATGCAGTAGAGGCTACTCCCTGAGAATGTCGGGAAGAGGGAGTACATGTACCCTGCTTGTTTTTCTTACTCCCTTCTCAAGAGATGTTTTTCTTTCATTACTTCAGTAATTGAGCTGAAAACTGAGGATCGGAGCAAGTTCCTTGATGCTCTCGTCTCCCTGCTGTCCTGAGGGTGAGCTGTGGAGATTTGGGGTCCCTGGGATGGTGGGTCAGCTGCCTCATCACAGGCCTGCCCTAACTCTTGGCTTTGGCCCTCCCTCAGTGGAGACTTACTGGGGTTCCAAATCAGGGCTAGGTACTTGAGATTTAGAGCCAACACATTTTTCCCAAGAATGTCTGTCCTCAGGCTGCCAGCAGGACCACAATGGGGCATTTTTGAGGAAGTTAATTTCATTAAGCCCCTTTGATCCCTTCAGAAAGACTTGGCATTCACCGTCCTCTGACCACACTGCAGGGCTGGGCATTGTGTATGCAATGAATGTGACATGCAGAGTGCTTGATGCTGCCCCTAGAGGCCACCTCGAGCCTCCTGCCCACACAGTCTTCATGTCAGTCCCCAGGCTGGAGCCCAGAGTCAGCTAACAGGGCTTTTGTGTATGAGACCCTTGAGGAAGCAAAGTTGTTGGCAGCTGCTTGGCTACAAATTACAAAATGTCAGTTCTTTGTGAGCCATCAGCACTGCACAGCACAGCTATGCTGAGAGGATGTGCTATTGCAGACTACTCACAGGCACCATGACCCAGGACACCTCAACCTGGCCCTTCCCACTGCCCCACCTGATGCCTCTTGGGAAATGAGAGGTGGGATCCTTTCCTTTGTCTGTGTGGCAGTCTCACCCCAGCACTTCCACAGTGGAAACCACAGCCAGTGCTGCCTCTTGCAGAGCTCTATGCTGGAGGCTGTTTCCTTGGCAGGTAGCTCTGCCAAGGCACTAATGTAGGGAGTTCCCTCAGCCCCTGTTCCCCTATCCATAGTAAGTTGGAAGCTAGAAGGGACAGGTACAGATAGGCATAAGACAGGGCAAGACTGGCCTGAAAAGGAGAGAAGCCTCTGTAAACCCAGCATGACACTGCCCCAGGCAGGAACGTGCACCTGGTGAGCTACAGATGAAGAGGTGCTAGAGGCCGTGAGCATATTCAGGGCTGTCATTCTGGTGACAACTTGAACCTGGGCTGAGCGTGCAATGAAGGCAGTGGGCACACTGGTGGATCTGGGATGACCCTGTACCTCCACACACTCACCCTTACCCCCAGGTTTGAGACTGCTCAGAAGCAGGCCTGTGTAATGTGTTACATTTGGGGAGATGACAGAATTGTTTGCAACTTACTTTTTTTTTCCTTTTCCAGAATTTGATTTCTTCAGAAATGACTTCTTTCTCCTTATTTATATTGCCTGGCTTTTATTTAGATTGTAAGTTATGAACATTTTCAAATGCATTAATGGCAGTTTTAATACAATAAAATACTTCTTTTAGTTTTTATTCCCCTTCTTGGCTCTGGTCTTGAGCTCAGAGCTTGAGTACAGTCTGAAACTTCTCAGGGTCCAGAGGACCTGTGATGCTATGTTCCCAGAATCCTCCATGCTGACCAGAAAGCACAGGGATATGGCCTCCCAATGGCATTAGAGATCAGACCTTCAGCGCCTAGTTCTCTTCACAGTCCCTGCACCAACCACTGCCCAGCAGTACCACACGGGACTTGTTCTGTCTACCTGCCCATTGCTTCCTCCTGTCCAGCTGGCCTTGACAGCAAGAGCTCAGCTGGTTGAGCAAGTCTTACATGGAGGCAGTGTCCTCCAGGCCTTGCCATTAGCATCACTGGCATCCTTGTGACAAGATCCAAGCTTATTGAGACTTCAGCAACCTCCACCAGCCCAGAACTTCCCAGTCAGAGGAGCTTTGGGGGTCAGCTTCCCAGCCCTCCCAGATGTGCCCTGAGCACCATGAATGTAGAAGGTTTGGCTGATGAAAGAGTGTGGTTCCTGTTTCCTGCCCTCCCACATGAGCTGTTCCCATGAGCCTTCTGTGGCCACATCCCAGGGACACAGGTGCTGGGGAAGCAGGTGGGTTGGAGGAAGACCACCTGTGGTACTTGGATTGCTGAGGGAGGTATTGTTGGGTACAGACCTTGAAGTCAGAAGTACTTACGGCAGGTTTACATTAATGGGAAAAGTCTACAAAGAGTGGTTTGGAAGTGAGGCCACACTAGGTGGGGCTGTCCTTGGGGAAGGGCAGTGGGCATAGTGGGGATGGAGCTGTGTTGGAAACTGGCTTCTCACCCCCAGCTCCTTATGATGCCAGTAGTACCAGTTGGAGTTAGCCCTTGCCTTTCCCAGCATGTGTCAGGTGGATGGTAACCTGCTCTCCAGGGCCCTCAGGTACCCACTCCAGCCATTTGGAAAAGCTTTGGCCCGTGCTGCCACCTTGAATACAGAGCTCTCACAGAGAGGAACTATATGAAATAAGCCTCCAGGCAACCCCTGGCTACACATCCTGACTACCCAACCTCAGATGTATCAGGTTCTTTTATCTGGCCCCACTTAGGTCATGACTCTGGGGTCACATAACCTAGGCTCGGGCTGTTTGTAGTCCCTGCTGTACAGCCTGAGGTGGGGCTGAGTTCAGTCCCTGCTAAGGATCTCTGTTAGGCTTCAGGCCACTGGAGCGTTCAGCTCCCTTGGAAGTTCTAACTGTGGCTCCCCCATGGGTTTAACAGTTTGTCATGAGCCTGTCCTGAAAGTTCTCCTCCCCCATGGTCAGAAACTTGGCCGTGCTTGGGAGGCTGTGCCACTGGATATGGCCCAGGTGTTTCTGAATAGATTCTTAAGGCCAGAGCTTGGGGCAGATGCCAAGCCTTCTTGCTAGCTGACTTGGAGCACCTTGCTTTCTTCATCCCCATTCATTATTCTCTCCTACTGCTGGCCTTTGGACAAAAGTAAAAGAAAACCAGTTCAGAGTGTTTAGAACAGGGGTTAGGGACATAGTTCGGCACCTGCCTGGCAAACACAAGAACCCAGTTTCGATCCCCGGTACCACATGCCATGGTGGCCCAGAACCCTAGGTCCACTGTGCCAGGCACCAAAACCAGGCACTGGTGGAGCATGCCTGTAATCCCAGCGCTGGGGAGGCTGAGACAGGAAGATCATTACAAGTCTGAGCTGCATAGCAAGACCTTGTACCAAATAAGTAATTTTAAGAAAATATTTCAAATAAATAAAACAGTGTCAAGAAAAGAGCTGGAAACAGCTCAGTGACTATAAGGAATAGGTCTGTCCTGGGAGCTGTGCTGTAGTTCTGCTTCTCTGGCCTCCAGTAGTTAAACTACTCAGTGAACTTCAGTAGGGCCAGCATAGGGCTGGCACCAGTCTAGGATGGGCATAGACTGCAGCTACACTGACAGGGCAAGAGGCTAGAGTCAAGCCTGAGCACCCCAGGCAGTGGGCCCCTCCCCATGGCAACACTTGACCTGCAGCAGCCCTGCTAGAACCAGCTTTCATCTTGGATTCAGTCCTTCCTACCCCAGTATTGAAAAGGGCCTCTCTGTTACACAGATGACATGGTTCTCAAAATGAGGCAAGCCCTGGAGGGGAGGTGGAAACATCACCCTGTGCTGTATGTAGGGAGCGGGCCTTTCCTGGAAGAAATTAGCCTGGCTATCCACCCACACTCAGCCCTTCCTCTTCCCAAGTCCCTAGGTCCATGGGTGTCCAGCTTGGTCCTCTACTGGGGACTCCCCACTCCCACAGAACAGCATGGGAGTCATCCCACTTTCCAGGGTTGCAGTGAGCTGTTTTCAAAGCTGATGGGAAGGTGACTGAGTGGTGGAAGGTAGGAAAAGTTCGTGATTGGGGAAGGGAGTTGCAATCCCTGAGAGCTGTCTACAGGAACCTCTGGTCGGTGGATAGATGAATGGGGGTGCTGGGCATAGAGGTGAGTGCACAGAGGACAGGACACACCGAGTATTCAAACTATTTACTAAGCAAATTCTTAACCTCCCCAACCCTCTCCCCAAGCCTGGAAGAGGGCGGTGGCCCAGCTCCACTCAGGCTCTTGTGTCCACAAGCCTCACCTGGGGGGCTGCTGAGGTGATATATATATATATATATATATATATATATATATATATATATATATATATTTCTAAGTGAAGTCACTTGGTCCCTTGGGCTTAGGCCCTCGCTGAAAAAAAAAGGCCCTCTATACTCCCTTCGGCCTGGGGGACCTGGGGGTCTTCATCTGCCCTTCCAAGTCTGTAGGAGTGCTGATAAAGGAGCATCCGAGAGCCCTTCGGGGTCGGGGTCGAGAAAGAAATTGGCATCTGCAGTGGATGGAGTTCGAGAGTTCCACCTATGTCGTGGTCAGTATTGCCCCGAAAGGAAACCTGTAAGTCCTTACAAGTGCTTGCCATCTGTTCAGGGCAGGGCGTGGGCCTGGATGGTGGCAGTCAGGACCGACTGAGGCTGTGGCCTGTGGGATCAGTGCACCGAGTCCAACATTCCTTGGAGTCTGCAGGGCGCAACCCCGCCACCATCACACGCAGCTCCCTGGGTCGCTTGCTCCTCCAGTTCGCGGGCTGTGCTGCCGGAAGGGGCCCCGCTGTACCCCACACCATCAGACATAGTTCTTCTTGTCGTAGTCGCCACTGGCAGTGGGCCGCCGCGGCGCTGAGTACTTGACAGGAAAGCTGAGATCGGGGCGGCCGGCACAGCCCCAAGCCCCGCAGCACACGAGGCCGCCCCCGCACATGAGTAGCGCAGAAGCCACCCACCCGATGTACAGCGCTGCGCCCAGCTCATACTTCTGCGACAGGGGAACCGAAGGGTCGTAGAACTCACGGACAACAATGTTGGCGAACCAGCAGATAGGCACGAGTGCCAGCAACCCACAGAACACGTATAACACACCGCCAGTGAGGGCCACCCGCGCCTTCGCCGGGCCCGCGGCCACGCAGGTGGTACACTGAGCGCCAGCCAGGGTCACGAAGAGCGCAATCAGCGCCAGCAGCGCGGCGCCCACTGTAAGCGCCCTTGCTGCCTGCACCTCAGAGCTCAGCGCCAGCACAGACTCGTACACCTTGCACTGCATGTGCCCAGTGCTCTGTACCACGCAGGTCATCCATAGCCCCTTCCAGGTCATCTGTGCCGTCACGATGTTGTGGTCCAAGAAGGCAGTCACCTGCCACATGGGCAGCCCGCAAGCCAGGATCAGGCCCAACCAGCCCAGTAGACACAGCACTAGACCCAGGATTTCCAGCGATGCTGACCCCATGGCTGAAGGTGAGAGCGCGCTGGATGATCCCCGCACCGCCCCGCGCGCGGCGGGAGCTTTGGTTGGCTCGAGGCCCCGAATGAGGGCTACTCCGCTTTAGCCTGAGCGGCGGAATCTCCACTTTCTGTCCACTCGCAGCTTGGATCTGATGCACCACCTCGGGTTTGCTGGCACTTCTTAGGGGTTCCCCATTTGAAGTCTCCGGGGGCGGATCTGCCACCTCCAGACCCACCCCCCGGGATTCGAGCAGCCAATCCTTGCATGGACCATAGCCTACAGCCAATCGCAAGCTGAAGTTAGTGAAAGAACTGGGCGGGTGGAAAGCTGAGGACTCAGGGACCGCGCCCAGTCGGGCCGCAGACCCCGCCCGCTGTTGTCCTAGTCACAGCTGAGCAGTCTGGACCCGCCTTGCGCACAGCGCTCACTTTTCAAGCCACCTCTGGTGCATCGTGGCCCCAGCACTTTAGAAGCTCAAAACTCCCAGGCTGATCTGCCTCCTCCATCTACATCCTTGCAGGAGCCAACCTCACAGCGATACCACCCCACTGAGGCCTGCTTGGAGAGGCTCTGGAAATTCTTTCGCTCAGTTAAACTAAGATACATTAGACCTTTCTCCAGAAAGCCTGTCTTGGATATCAAGCCAGGTCTATCCTTGCACTCTCCTGCCCAGTGCTCTGAGCTTTAGCACAGTGAGGAGCCATACAAAGCAGAGATGACAGGCCTATAGGGAACAGGCTTAGGATCCCATCCTCCTCCAAAGCACCTGCCCAATACAGCCAATTCACTGCCTCTGTGGTGTTCAGGCCCTGATACAAAGTAGGCTGTATGGGGACTTTATCCAGGCAATACCTACTCTGCCTCTGCATGGTGGCTTCTCAGACCCCTCTGCCTTGGCCTGCTGCTCCTCTTCTTGTAGTGTTGCTTATCCCCCATCCTTTGAGCAGTCAGGTCAGGTGGCACCATTTATGAAAGTCTTCAGAATCATCGTAGGCTCTGCTCCTTCTGGCTGCAGTGGCCCCAGCTAGGCAGCCTGCTTTGGTTCTCAGACAGTAGAGACACAAAGGGACATAAGGGCTGTGTATAATCCTCTCACCAGTAGTGGTGGTGCCTGCCACCCCAGCCCCCAGGCCACTCTCCGGAAGCCAACTTGGAGTTTCCTGACCTGGAGGAAGAGCCCCCATCCTTGCTGGAGGAGGGATTTCCGGGTATTCTTCTGCACAATGGCCCAGCCATTTCTTAAAAGGTCCACTGGGGTGTATGCTGCAGCCCCCCTAAGGCTCAGGTGGGGGCACTAGGCCACAACCCCATGGGGCACCAGCCCTTTTCCAGCAATCTCCTCCCCATCCCCTGATGGCCCCTTTGTTTCCAGCCAAGTCTGGACTCCCAGTCCTTCACTGAGGCTGCTGGGTGTATTTTTTCCTCTAGCTCAAAATGGTTAGTCTCTCCATAGAATTAAGTGGCTTTGTTGAGGCCAGTCACTGACATGACTTTGATCAGCTCCCCCTCCTGGGCCCCAGGTTCCTTCTCCTCTTGGAGTTGATTCTGAGGGGATAAATGAGGTAAAGCCAGTGTCTGAGTCCTTTAGCATGAAAATGTGCTAAAGGCAAGTTTGCTGGGCCTTGGAATAGAGGGAAGTTTAGAGTCCTTGCTTGCCTGTAACTGCCCATCCCCACAGAGTGGAGTGCCCCTACCCGTTGCATCCCTGGATGTCTCCTCCTGCTGCAGACCTGTAGATCGTCCCTCTTCTACAGATCCTCCTGGAAGTCCCCTTGCCCATCCACCGCAGGGGTTCACTATCTCAACTCAGCTTCCCCTTGGCTCCACTGCAAGGACCTCTCCCATCCCTCCCTCCACCTTTCATACCATCATCTTCCAGAGTCAGCTGCTACAGCCTTCTCAGACTATCCATCTCCACTCTGGGGTGCACCTGCACAAGGCGCTCTCTCTCTCTCTCTCTCTCTCTCTCTCTCTCTCTCTCTCTCTCTCTCTCCCTCCCCTACCTACCTTCCTTCCCTCTCTCAACCACTTTGGGTCCATGCCCATTCTGGCACCCTGCAGTGCCTCAGGTGAAGTCCTATCCCTTTGACAGTAATCTCACAGTATCTCCAATATCTGTTGTGGGATTTCAGGCTGCATGTGTGGTTCAGGTACCCACTTGCAGTAGAGCCAAAACCACTACAGAGAGGCCTAGGAGAGCAGCAAAGCTGACATGGCCTACATCCAGCCTGCCTCAGACTGAGCATGATCTCCAAGTAGCCCAGTCCAGATCCAAGAGGGGCATAAAAACAGACATATCGTCCCACTCACTGCAAATTTGACTACCTACTTTGTGCCAAGCAGTCTCTGCCAAGCGCACAATACAGGATGCTTAAGAGACTGACTACAAGCCATCAATTAATATCTTGACAGGAAACAGAGTGACAAAGGCCTCAATATAGAGGTGATATTTCTGCAGGATTCAGGGAAGAAGTTCCCAGCAGAGCAGAAAGAAATATTGGTACAAATGCTTGTGAATACACAGGTGCATTTGGGCTCCAGTGTGGCTCAGTGATAGAACATTTACAAAGGAAGTGTGAAGCACTGTCTTCCATCCCTAGTAATGTGAAGAAAAAAAAAAAAAAAAAGATAAAAGGTCCTAGGGATGGGATGGGGTAGAGTCAGTCTGGGGACAGAAGGAAGCTGGTGTAGTCAGAATTCCACAAAGGGCCAGGACCTGCAGGCCAAGGTCAGAGTGTGTCAAAGAGGGCCATGCAGGAACATGAATCCTAATCTCTGGTGAGGGGCTTGAGGCAGGCCTGGCCATGGCCACCTGCTCATTCACAGCTATTGTTCTGGTTTCCCAAGGGAAGTACCACAGGATCTCATTAATTGTGTGAGAGAAAGGCCTGAGTTGGCAGAAAAGCAGTTTATCTTGACCAGCTGCTGGCTGACCCTGCCCCAGGGAGACCTGTTGATCTTCTAAGGACAATCTAAATTTAGGCACCAGTTTTCTGGGGATTGAAGTTTGGGAAACTCCTAGATAACTGATTTCATTTAAGGGGAAATGAAAAACAACACTCTTTCTATCTTTTGGCTTTGAAACAGTTAAGAATGCTTCCCTTTCATTCAGCAGATGTTTATGGAACCCCTAAGCACAGAGCAAGTGTACCTTTTCTTTCCAGGAGCCAAAGTCTCCAGGGCAACAGCTTGGGACTTTCTGCATCTCTGACCATTGACCTCGTGGGAGGCCATGGGTACCACTCCATCTGTGAGCAGAGCCCTCAGTGGCACCCAGCTTCTCTGTTGATGGCCCTGCTATTGTTCTCTTTGATCAAGAGCAGAGATGGATTCAGATTCACCTCTGTAAGCAGTCAATTTTCTGGACTGCTAACCTGGCCTTAGTTTCCCTGTTGATGAAGCCCTGTGCATTAGAGACTGTGGGATTACAGGGGTTGGTGGTGCTGGTACTGCCCCATCCCGGGACCTCTACTTCCATTCTTGAGAGTCCTTTGGTCTTGTTAAGCCTTCGATGGCTCCTTCGACCTTTGTAGCTCTGCTGACCTGAGTCTTGTCTCTTAGCATGGGCGCCCTTGGCTATTCATCAAAATCGAAAGTCACTGTGGCTTTAACTTCCTGCACAGTGCATTTTGCATCAGTTTTTTTTGTTTTGTTTTGTTTTTGTTTTTTTAATACATACAGGCTCTCGCTGTATAGATAGGACTGATAGTGATCCTCCTGTTTTCAGGCTTCCAAGGCTGAGATTATAGGCATGCACCACCACACCCAGTCTCTGTCACTGTCTTAGCGTGCCTCAAGGGAGGGCTGGCACGGCACACTGGGGATGGAACCCCAGTCCCTGCACCTACCTAAACAGGCGCCTTTGTCCACCTAGCAATCTGGCCGGCCCTCTTGCGTCAGTTTTATACTCTTTTCCACTTTAAATCATGGAGCCGCATAGGATCTCTTTTGCTGCTTGGCTCATACTACAAACACTTTCCTATTTTTTTTTAAAATACAATAGATTGTGATTGTCTACAAAAGCCTGAGATGAAATCTGTCTCTTCCAGTCTTGGGTGGGGTGTGAACATAGGCAATTTATTCTGAAGTTGCAAAACTTGGGTATGATAACGGGCTTAATAACAAAGGGTTGTGGAGGGGGTTAGTGTAAAGCTGGTTCTAGCTCAAGACTGATATTGAATTGATGTTAGTGGAAATATTACAGTTGTCCCTGGGTATTCATGGAGGATTATTTCCAGGGCCTCATTCCCACCCCTCGAATATCAAAATCCAGAGATGCTGACATCTTTTATCTAAATAATGTAAGATTCATAAGCCTAGGTGAATCTTCCCACATACTTTAAATCATCTCTGGGATATTTATCATGGAATACTTACAGGACCTCCAAAACATATAAGGGAAATATGACTCTGAGCCTACTAGATGTCTGATATGCCAAATTTGTGTTCCCCAAAGTTAAAGAATGAATTTTAAGGAACAGAAGAGGTTAAGAATAGAAAATATTTATTGAGAAGCAGCTCCTAAGAGGCAGGAGAGGGCCCGAGTGAGTTCCCAAGGACTCTACTTTTCGGGGAAGTTATATAGAGCACAGCCATGTGGGTTAAAGCTTTGGTCAACTAATAAGATTATAAATATAGCTGCTTAGGTAATATTGGTCTATTGGGGAAGCAAGTCATGTAGTAACTACATGGAAAGAATAAAGAACCTTTCAGGAAGGGATGAGTCCAAGGGTCCTGGTCACCCACTAAGGTGACTGATGTCCATCCAGAACTTGTTAGACCAGATGTTGCCACTTACCTTACACCTGGTCATTTTATCTTTATCTTGAGACCTGGCTTCTCATAGATGTGTCTCCAGCCACAGTTGTAATGAGATTTTGTTTCCTGTACTGACTCTTGACATTCCATCTCTGACTGCCTATAATATTTCTGCCTAGTTCAGCTTTCAATAATAATAATAATAATACCTAAGACAATGTAAATAGTATGTATATATATATGACTAAATCTGTGCAGAACCTGCAGCTCAGAGTGCTGACTGGATTCTGCTAATTATTTAATTATCCCTCATGGTGTAGTTTTATAGGTTGTTGTGGTTTAGATCTGGAATATTCCCTCAAAGTCTCATGTGCTCAGACTTGATTGGATCATAGGATGCTATACTCACTGGTGGATTCATCCCACAGTAGGTTTAGGAGCAAATGTGCTGCCAGTACGTGGGATCTATTTGGAAGAAGCAGTCACTGGGGTATAAGCTGGAAGGATATGTCTCCCTCCCCTGCTCTTCCTTTCTCTCTCTGATTCCTGGCTACCATAACAAGAGCAACTTTCCTCTGATGCAGGCTCTTTTTTTTTTTTTTTTTTTTTTTTTTTTTGTATTTTAGGGAAAGGTCTACAGGGTATGCAGGTCTTACTACCATGAGCTGGGATTACAGGGGCGCATCACCATGCCCAGTCTCAATTGTCTCAATTGCCCTCTGGGGCCCCAGAGGCAGGGCCGGCACTGCACAGCAGGCCCAGGGATCAAACCCCTGGCCCCTGAGCCTACTTGCAAGCACTTTAATCCACTGAGCTATTCAGCCAGCCCTTTGAGGCAGGCTCTTCCACTATGCCACTTCTGCATTTGAGTCACACTGTGGACTGAAACTTCGGAAACTGAGTCGAAATAAACCTCTTCTCTTTTAAGTTATGGATGTTGGGTATTTTGTCCCAGCAATACAGAAAGTAACTAACACATAGGTGATAAGTTTTATATTATAAATAGTACTGTTATGAATGCTATTATTTGTGAATCTTGGTAGTTTAAAAGTTTTCCTTAGGAAAAATTCCTTGAAGTAGAATTTCTAGATCACACCCAGGAAGTTGAATCATAAAGACTTTTTATCTGACTGTACTTTTTCACAGCCTGTTACTAGATTTAGCTACCTGCCTTTTCTTGTTTTCCTTTGTCTTGTTTGAGACAGAGTCTCGCTATGCAGTTCAGCCTGGTCTTGAGCTCATTTTTGTAGCCCAGGCTGGTCTCAAACTTGCACCAATCCTCCTGCTTCAGCCTTCCAAGTGCTGGGATTATAGGCATGCACCACCACAGCCCAGCTTTAGCCTTGCCTTTAAAAAATTCTTTATTAGTATGTTTGCAATATATAGTGATTACATTCAGCTTGGAGTACTAACATGTATATTGAATCTGGATCATTTTTACAATTTCTGTTCCCTACCTGCCACAGTCTTAGAAGTGTGCTATTTGCTTACATAGAAAATGATACCTAATTTTCAGTTGGATCTCATTAAATAATAATACTAAGATACTTTTTTTTTCTCATTTATAGTGGTCATTTTTACTTCCTCTTAGGTGAATTTTCTATGTGCAATTAAAACCGAGCATAAATGTTCTCTTCATTTTACATGTTACAAGCATTAACTTGCTACCACATATGTGGTAGATATAATTTGCTATTTGTTTCTTATTCTAGTAGTCCTTTGTTTCAGGATATAGAAATTTAAGTTTTTAATATTCTAATATTAAACTTAAAATTTTCCCTATATGGTTTCTATCTTTATTTTTTAAGTGCCAATACTTCTTCCATAGCTAGAAAATAAATATTAAGATTTTTGGGGGGCCTGTGAGATAGCTCAGCAGACTAAGCACCTGTTTAGGCAAGCACAGGGACCAGGCTCAATCCCCGAAAACACAAACCTGTCGGATTCTGCCCCCCAGGCACACTGAGCTAGCTAAGGAAGACTGGGTGTGGTGGTGCATGCCCATAATCCCAGCACTGAGGAGACTGAAAACAGGAGAATCCAGAGTCTGAGCTTTGTAGTGAGACCCTGTACCAAATATGTTTAAAAAATAAAAATAAAAATTCCTCTTTAAAAGTTTTCTTCCACTTATTGTCATGACAAAAGAGAATTTCCAGTTCTGACCAAGATACACAGGATTGACAGCAGACTGGAATTTGCAAAAACCATGACTGATGAACTTGAAAATACAAAAATAGGAGCTATAGCAAATGAAACAAATAGAGGAAAACTGAAGGAAAAACAAAGAAACCCATAGTGTTAACCTCAAACAGATTACTATATAGATAATCAGAGTCTCAAAAAGGGGGGCGTTGACCAGATAGCTCAGCAGACCAAAGCACTGTTTAAGCAGAAGCAGGAGCTGGATTCAATCCTGGGAATGCTGTGCCAGCCTCACCCCTGGAAGCGCTCTGAGATGGCGATTGAGACTGGGCATGGTGGCTCCTGCCTGGCTGAAAACAGGAGAATCAACTATAAGTCTGATCTACATAGTGAGACCCTATGGAGCCGGTTCTCTGTAGACACTGTACTAAATACATAAAAAAAAAGAAATAGTAATTGAAAAACTTCTAAATTTGATGAAGACTATAAGTAAGCCCACTCATCCAAAGTATTCACCAAATCCCAAGCATAAGAAACATGAAAATGACACCTTCTTTTTCCTTTTCTTTTGGTTCTCCAATGACATAGTTATACATAATTATATTTCTCTCTCTCTCTCTCTTTCTCTCTCTCTCTCCCTCTCTCTCCCTCTCTTGCTTCTACAGCCAGAATCCAGAGCCCCATGCAAGCTAGACAGACTTCTGAGTCCAGTGATACTGATATTAGACCTCTAGTTGTGATATCACATCAAGGAGGCTCCTTTAATTGTCCCTCCAGCTCATCTTCTCTACCTTGCTAAGATGGGATAATTCTATTCTCTATATTCATATGAATCAGTATTTTCCTTGATCCCCTTTTGGTTGCTGTTGCTGTTGAGTTCAACCATTGACATTAATGCTATTATATTTTGGGGGTTCTGAAATTTCTTTATAAAATGCATTTAGTACAGAGTCTACAGGGTCTCACTATGTAGATTGGACTCAAGTGATTCTCCTCTTTTTAGCCTCTCAAACCCTGGGATTACAGGTGTGCACCACCACACCCAGTCTCAATTGCCATCTAAGTGTGCCCCAGGGGCAGGGCCAGCACACTGGGGATTGATCCTGGCCACTGTGCTCTGCCTAAGCAGAGGGTCCTGAAATTTCTATTTAATTTTTTTTTTTTGTTTTTCATTTCTTTCTTGAGACTTTCTAGTTTTTAATTTGCTTCAAGCATATCCATAATTTCTAATTAAATCATTTGTATCATGGTTGGTTTAAAAATTAGATAATTTTACTATCTATGTCATCTTCATTTTTTATGCCAAGCCTCAATTTTGAAAGAGTTTTTTTTTTTAATGGCCAGCTCAACCTGCCCTGGGGGTGGGGCTGGTGCAGTATGTGGTTCTGGAGATTGAACCACAGTCCCTGTGATTGCCTAAGCTTGCCTAAGCAGGTGCTTTAGACCACTGAGCCATCTTGCTGGCCTTGAAATATAGTATTGTGGAGTACATCAATCTGGGTTGGAGCTGGGCATGGCGGCACACAGCTATAATCCCAGCACTTGGGAGGCTGAGGCAGGAGGATCAGTGTGAGTTCAAGACCAGCCTGGGCTACAAAAGTGAGCTCAAGGCCAGCCTGAACTACATAGCGAGACCCTGCTATGATTCTGATGGCTTTTCCTTTAAGGGTGATTTTTTTTTTTTCTCTAATAGCTTTTAATAACCTGTTCTTGTATTGAATTTTTCAAATCTTGACTATTAAGTGCCTTAGTACAGATTTTTTAAAAATATATAATGGGTAGCAGGAGTTCTATATGCCTCACTTATCTACATGTCAAATCCTTTTTCCCTGCTTGGGAAGTTTTCTGCCATGACTTCTGTGAACAGATTTTTTTTAAATGTCACTCACACTATCTTCTTTGTTTTCACTGACTGATCATTCTTAGTTATTCTTTGCAACATCTAGTAGTTATTGGGTTGATTTCTCATGGTCCCTTTCTACTTTTCAGAAATCTTTTTCATAATCACTTACAATAACATCTTCTCTGTCTGAGATTCTGTCTCACATTGGCACATTCTGCTGTGATACTTTTGATGGAATTTTTCAGCTTCTGTATAGCTGCTTGAATCTGTTTCATAAGTTACAGATGTTGGGTATTTATGATTTGTGTCTTTTTTTTTTTTGTGGGACTGGGGTTCAAATTCACGACCTTGCACTTGCCAGGCATGCACTTTGCCATGGAACTATCACCCCAGCCCTAATTGGTATCATTTTTAAAGCTCTTTTTAAGAATATATCTTTATCTGCTGTTAAGTTACTAAGTATGTCTTTTTGAGACAGGGTCTCACTGTGCAGTTCAGGCTGTCCTTAAGCTCACTTTTGTAGCCCAGGCTGGTCTTGAACTCACACTGATCCTCCTGCCTCAGCCTCCCAAGTGCTGGGATTACAGGCATGAGCTACCACACCCAGCCTGACTAAGTATGTCTTCAGTGTTATCACCATCTATTTTTTTGGCAGGACCGGTATTCAAACTCATGTCCTGGCACTTGCCAGGTGGGCACTCGTGCCATGGAGCTATCTCCCTGGCCCCATCACCATCTATTTTAATAGAGTTTACAAGGGAAAGGATTTAATACAGGACACATAACTTATAGCATTATTTTATAATATCCACCCAGAGTCAAATGCAGAAGAGTGCAGATCTGTCCACAAACTACAGACCCAAATAATTCAGCTGAGGGCCTGAACCCCACAGCAATGTCCTGCACAAGTCCAGCTGAAGACCTATAGCCCATGCCAATGACCCCGATGAGTCCAACTGAAGGTGTAGCACCCATGAGGATGTGTCATGCAAGTCTGCTTCAAGGGCCTGCCTTGGGAAGGCCCAAAGGTCAGTGGTGGAAGCTAAAAAGTTTGTGCCAGTGGGATGAAGGATCTGTGCCGGTAGGCTGAAGGATTTGTACTACAGCCAGGAAACAATACTCAAAGTAAGGACCAGAGCTCCCCTGAAAAGAACTGTGTCTGTCCTCAGCAACAGCAAGGTCCTGAGCTCCTCCTCTCATGATGAGAACAGCTGAGTTCATATCAGGCAAACCAGAATGACAAGTGTCTCCAGGAGTATCAACAGTGTGTTCTCTTCCCCTCCAGGTCTTTTTTTTTTTTTTTTTTTTTTTTTGAGACAGGGTCTTGCTATGCAGTTCAGGCAGGCCTTGAGCTCACTTTTGTAGCCCAGGCTGGTCTCGAACTCACACCGATTCTCCAGCCTCAGCCTCCCAAGTGCTGGGATTACAGGTGTTTGCCACCATGCTTGGCCTCCTCCAGTTCTCCTTTTATGTTGTTGATCACAGTCCTCAGGTGGGCCCTCCATA
>PVKN010010982.1:0-22099 GCA_004027915.1 Capromys pilorides
AAAACACAGTGGTTGATCTTTAATTACTTGCATCACTTACTTAAAATGAATTTTGAGATCCTTTTCTGTGGATAGGAGGACTGATAGTTTATTCAGTGTCTCTGCTTCACAGTGGGCTTCATCTAGTGAATACCGCGCAATCTGGTGACCCGTTCCTGTGTTTGTGCTTTGGGTTACTTCTGTATCTTCTTCAGTATTTGATACTGATTGAAATTCTTGCCAATTTGATGGTTGAGAAATAGTGTCGCAAGGTGGCTTTAGCTTGTTTCCTGGTTATAAGTAGGGTGAACTGTTTTTCATGTTTATGGAACATTTATGCTTTCTATTAAGTATTGGACCCATATGTGTGTTCTGCTTGTTTTTCTGCTGTTTATTGGCTTATGATTTCTGTTTTTAAAATTTTCATAAAGTGTTTTGTTAGAAAATTTCAGACACAGAAAAGTTGAAGGAATTCTATGATGAGCATCCTTTGCTCTTGCAGTTAACACTTAAGCATGCAGCTGTTCATTTCCCCACCCATGCGTTAGGGCCTTATTTTTATACATTTCAAAACAAATTACAGATATCAGAATACTTCCTCCTAAATAGTCCAACATGCATATAATTAACTAGAAATAAGTACTTAAGGGTTTCTTTTTCTCTTTTTTTAATGTATTTAGTACAGGCTCTACAGAATCTCACTATACAGACTGGATTCCTGTAGTGATTGAACTTGTAGTGATCCTCCTGTTTTCAGTCTCCTAAGCGCTGGGATTACAGTGCACACCACTATACCCAATCATTTTTTTTTTAGATATAAGTCATATATGTAATGCACATTGTATTATTCGAGTTTTGACTAGTGGATGTGTCCTAAGATTAGAAATTCCTATCAGGTTAGTAAAGCAGTTTTGATGGGAAATGCGATCACGTGACTCAGGTTTTCAAAAGTAAGTCTTGTTTCTATTTTTTCATCCCTTCCATCCCAATTGGCTTCTCACCCATCCTCTATGATTATTTTTTATATATATATATATATATATATATATATATATCCATATTCTTATTTCTCTTTGTAATTTTATATAAAACTGTATACAGGTACACTTCTGCTCCTTGTTTATTCTCATAACCTTGTATCTCAGAGCTCTTTGTATGTTTGAATACAGAGATGGTTCTTGGTTTTTCCTGGTGAGGGGGAGTGGGGTTTGATACAAGGTCTCACAATGCTAGTTCAGGCTGACCTCCAACTCATATAGCCCAGGCTGGGACTGACCTCAAGGTGATCCTCCTGCCTCAACTTCCCGAGTGCAGGGATCATAGGCATGAGCCACCACGCCCTGCATCTTGTTCTTTACAGAGTTGTCTTGTTTGCTTTTCTCTCATCGCTGAGACAAAATACTTTCTCTCAATGCTGAAGGAAAGCTTTTTTTGAGTTCACAGTTTGTGGAGGTTTCAGTCATACTCCGCTAGCTCCAAGACAGAGTGGCACATGGCAGAGGGCAGCAGTTTGCTGCTCAAAAAAGCAAAAGCAGGAAGGGTGAGAAGGGAGGAGCAGGAGAGAGCAAGCTTCTTTCCCTTCCCTTTATTGCACTCAGGCTGCCGGCCCCAGGGCAGGGGTAGCGCTCGCACCCAGGATCCCAGCATTGGACCATGAATCAACCACAAGACGCCTGGCCCACAACTGCGTGAGGCTTTGGGAGAACGTTTATACACAAACCATAACAAGACTAAGCTTTTCCATTGTGTGAAAGACAGTTCTATAACTTACCAAACTAGCTTTTTTTGATGTATATTTGTGTTGTTCCCATCTTTATACTATTCTACACCACAGTGCTACTATGACCTTATACATACACATATTGTTCCCACATGTAGCAGGTAACTTCTTAGAAGTGGAGTTATGATAAAAGCATGCATGCATCTGTAATGGTACAGATGTTGTTAATTGTCCCCAGTCATGTTTATAGCAATTATTTATAAAGCAGAATGCAAGGGTAACTTTTCTTATAGGTTTAGCATGACAGTATATTATTAAATTTTTTCCCAATCTGCTAGGTAAGAAATGCATTCCAGTGTAGTTGCATAGTCAAACGTAATTTCATATGATGAAGGACAGGTTATAATTCTGTTGGTGTTAACTGTTTAGATCTGTTGTCCATATTTAAATTGGGTATTGGTATTTTCTTATCATTATCTTCTTTATACATTAGTGTGTTAAACTCTTTCGTGATATAAGGTGTAAATGTTCTATTTCCCCACCCTACTTTCCATTTGTCTTTTTAAAATTATTTATCTGAAAACCTCATTTATTTTTATTTTGTAACAAGGCCTATCATTTGAACCATCCTCAAGCATACCGTTCAGTCATTTAAAGTGCATTTACACACTGAGCAACAGCAAGTGCTACCTATCGCAGGGTCTTCTTAATCTTCTCGGACAGGAACTTTGTACCTATTAAGAAATAACTCCCATTCCTTTCTCTCTTTAGCCTCTGATAACTTCTGAAAGTTACTTTCTGTCTTTATCAATTTGCCTATTCTAGTTATTTCATATAAGTGGATTCATCATTATTTCTCCGCTGAATCTGCCATATTTCATCTAGCACAGGTTCTTTTGCTTTTCACATTTTTGCCACGTGGGATTTTTAATTTTTTGTACAACTAGATTTATCAATTGTGTTTTAGGTTCTGGATTTTGAGTCACTCTAAAGTAATAAAAAATTTTCCCTGTGTTTTTTTCTAGTACTCTTGTGCTTTCAGTTTTTATGTATATACCTGTGACCTATTTTTATTTTAGGTACTGTATATACAATATGAAATATGAACCAAATTTCTTTTCTTTTCCTCCCCCCTAAATAAATACCCAGTTGTTCCAACATCAGCAGTAAGTCCGTGCTTTTGGACCAGTGGAATAAGTGCTTGCCTAGCAAGCACAAGGTCCTTAGTTTAATCCCTGGTACTGCAAAAAAGAAAAAAAAAAAAAAAAAAAAGTAAAGAATCTGACTCCTGAAATAGAAGGTGAAGTCCATGCTTTTGCACTGGTTTCAGGTGTCACTCCCAGTGTACTGATTGCCCATGTGTACCTTGGTGTTCCTCTGGAGTTTCTATTCTATCTCCTTGTGTGCCTTCAAGAATCTTTGTTGAAATACTAGCAGTACTAGTTCTATCTCATTGCCATTTTCAGTTATTCTATGTTATCTATGTATTATTATTATTATTATTTTCTTGCTTTGCTTGGTGTCATATTCAGGGCTTTGCAGGTCTAGGAACATGCTCTCCCGCTGAGTGACATCCCAGCCCTCTATATTGTCTTCTAAAACTTTGATAGATTAGCTTTTCACTTTTAAGTCTGTTATCTAAAACTATCTTTCATTAAGTGTTGGACATAAAACATGGGTACTGGTGCACAGTTTGATTGTCATGCTTGCTGTGGATTGGTCAATTTCCCACTAATGCATGTGTGTAAATCTGTCTCTTCTTTCCCTATGCTAAGGCCCAGTGCCATTTGTATCATAGCGTTAGAATTCGTGGCAGCTGCTGGGAGTACACATCCTTTCCTGCCACTTTCTTGTTCCCTTAATGAGTCTCTCTACTGTTTTTGGCCTTTGGCTTCTTCCTGTAGATTTAGCTGTCAGCTTCTCAAATTATAGGAGAGTTCTGTTGAGATTTCGATTGGAATTGCAATTGATCTGTAGTATAAATTGAGGTGAACTGATACCTTGATTGGAACTTCTAACATGTGAACATTGCATGTCTTCTCATATTTAATCTTATTTTACTAACATTTTATAATTCTTTTCCATTAATACACACACACACACACACACACACACACACACACACACACACGTATTGTTGCTATTGTTGTTTTAATGAGGCAGGGTCTTGTGTGCTGGCTGGCCTTGAGCTCATTTATGGAGCCCAGGCTGGCCTCATACTCATGATGATTCTCCTTCAGCCTTCCCCCGAGTGCTGTATGCATTTTAATTAATTAATTAAGTAATCGATTTGTGGTACTGGGAATCAAATTGAGAATCTTGTGCTTGCAAGTAGGTGCTTAAGCCACTGAGCTATCTGGCCGGCCCACTGCATACATTATTTAAAATGCATTTTTATGTATTATAAAGTACAACATATTTTCCAGTAGTATTTTACTGATGTATAAAACTACAATTGATTATTCTAAAAAGTGGACTTATTGTGAACTATTTCACATAAAATTTGGTTATTTAAAGGATCCATTTGCAAGTATAAGTCATGTGTTCAATTTTAGAATATTTTTATTACCTTTAAAGAAACTATATTTTTGTGGTTACTGCCCTCTTTCCTTGTTGTTCTTAAATAGCCATCATGGTAACTTCTTGTTTCTATCTGGGTGAACTAGAGATTTTTCTCCTTTATGTTCTATTTAGAGAAGTTTATGATATGTCTAGTGTGGTGGTATGGGGGAAGGGTACTCAAAGAATACTAAGGGTTTGAAAACTCAAACCCTTAGCCGTTTATTTATTTATTTGTATTTAGGACAGGGTTTACAGGGCCTTACTACATAGATCGGACTCATAGTAATCCTCCTATTTTCAGCCTCTCAAGTGCTGAGCTTATAGGCACATGCCATCACACCCAGTCTTAACCTCAGTCTCTGTGTCCTGGGGGCGGGGCCAACATGGCACTCAAGGGATCAAACCCCAGCTGTTGCGCTCTGCCTAAGCAGGCATTTTAGTCTGCTGAGCTATCTGGCCCGCCCTCTTAGCCATTTTAGATTGAATTTAACTATCTGTTTTACCTACTTTAGTTGCATTTATTTGAATTTTACATTTTAAGACTGTGTATAATTTATTACATCATTATACTGTGCAACTCAGGAGACTGGAGAAATTGTGGTTGGTTTTATCATTGAAGAAAGAAATACCTGAAGTATAAAGTGGGCTTATGTATAATTGATTGTATTTTTCTTGGTTTGTTGTGAAGATTTGAAGTGCGCCTGCCCCCACTCTACAGCAGTATTTCTTTGAGTATGTTTTCTACCTCTGAATTTAGCTTGAAATGTAAATAATCTTTGGCTCTTAAGTAGCACTTAAGACAAAAAAGAAAGAAAAGAAAAAAACTACTGTTTCTGTCATTCCTGTGATAGAAATGAATATAACCTGGATGGCAAAGTATTTTTTAACAGTATTTGTCTTAAAGACATTTACAATTATATTTTATTTAAATTTAAATATTGCTGAGAATTAAAATACTACAAGTTGGGGTCATCATTTGCAGGCACACGGCCGTCTGGATCAGCAGTTGCCACCCACGCCGTGCTGGCTGAGAGCGGGGATGAGGAGGGAGAAGAATGCTTTTTGTTTCTTTCGTTTAAAGCATGGCAGCATTCATAAGCCCTGAATAGGAGCTAATTAAGAATGATACCAGCTTTATAACATAATACATAAATTATACTTATTTGCCAACAAAATAAAGCTTGCAAACAGACTCTTAAAAACTAAAGTTGTTTAAACAAAAATTAATTTAGTTTATTCGAATCAATCTTCATGTCTATTTCATGTCATTAACATTCTTTTCTTGAGGGAAAAAAAGAGTCACAGTGTCTGCTTTAGTTGCTTAGTTTCTTTTTCTTGCCCAATTACCTTCATTTGTGGGACAAAATGAATGTATCCAGCATGTAAGAAAGACTCTTTGGAGCAGTTGAACAGCTGGGAGATTAGAAAAGAGTTTTTCTCAGTCAATATTTTGTTACTGTTGGCTTATGGATACTTTAGCCTGAAAGATGCAGAAATCCTAGACTTGCTATAAAAATTTTCCTCTTTTCGTTGCTGTTTGAAACGCTGACACATGTAACAGGCCACTCCGTTCAGGTTCCTGAAGCTGTTGTGATGGAGCGTGTCAGTGCGTGGCACTCCTAACTTACATACTTGGGCTTTTGCAGCTCTGTCTGTGTCTTCTTTTCTAGTTTTGGAGCTTAGAGTATAATGTTTATTTTTTTAGACTATGCCATAAATCCAGTTGTACAGAACTTTTTAAAGAGATACTTAGTGAGAACCTTTCCTGCTAACGTAAGTCCTGTTTTCCTTATTTTCTTTTGTGTCCCTGAGTGTTTTTTTTTTTTTTTTTTATTTATTCAACATCTGCTCGTCTTTACCCTTTAAGAGCCACTTTCTTAAAAATACTGTCTAGCTTTCTTGAGATACAGTTGGTGCACAGTAAGCTGTGCAGATCTAGTGCATGCAGTTTGCTGTTCCGACATACATGGGCACCCACGACACCGCCAAGACAGTGACCATGCTCTTGCCCCCAAAATATGTCCTTTGGGACTGTTCTGGTTGCTTGTGTCATCTCCACCCAAGTTGGGTGATAGGTGACCATCTGTCACTCCACAGTTATTTACATTTTATAGACTTTTGTACTTTTCAGGGGGGTGGGGCTATTTCACCCAGCCTACTTATTTTCTGATTCATGCCTCTTGACCTCTTCACTGCTGCCAAGTGTTCCTGTTGGCTTAGTCATTCCTTTGTTGATGGACATTTGGGTGGTTTCTAGTTTTTGGCCCTTATGAGTAATGTGGCTATGAACATTCATGCACAGATCTTTTTTTTTGTATTTTAGGGAAGGGTCTACAGGGTGTTCAGGGTCTCACTACTAGATCAGACTTGTAGTGATCCGCCTGTTTACAGCCTCCCAAGAGCTGGGATTACAGGCGTGTGCCACCACGCCCAGTCTCAATTGCCATCCTAGAGTGCCCCCGGGGGGTGGGGCGAGCAAAGCAGGCCTGGAATTGAAACTCCCGGCCCCTGCACCTGCTTGCAGGTGCTTTAATCTGCTGAGTTATTCAGCTGGCCCTTGGCTTTGTCTTTTGCTAGTGACTAGTGATGTCAAACATCTTTGCATTGCATTTGTTTTCATCTGTGTATCACCCTTGGTGCAGATCATTTGACTATTTTTTATTTTTTATTACTGAGTTTGGAGAGCTATTGTTCATTCCAAATAAAAGGACTTTGTCAGGTATATGATTTGCAGACATTTAAAATTATTGTAGATTCACCTTCCCTGAAAGGTCATTTGTCCGTTGGCTAGTTGGGCCCAGTGGTGGCGTCTTGTTAGGCTGTGGTGCAGCTTCACAGTTGGTACAGGTGCAGTGTGGTCCACCAGCACGAGATCCTGTACATTGCCCTCTTCTTGCTGCACAGGTTCACCTTGATCCTTCCACCGACTCCTTAGCTTTGACAGCTATCAACCTCTTCTGCATTTCTGTAGTGCCATTTCAAGAGTGTTCTGTGGAGTGTGACTGTTTGGGATCAACTTCCCCTGCTCAGCTTATATCTCTGGAGATTCATTTTTGTTTTGTGCATCAATGGTTTTTCCCTTTTCATTGCAGATAATACTCCCTGTTACAGATGTTTCCGTGTTTATGTAGTGACTTATCCATTGAAATATACCTACATTTTCTAGTTTTTAGCCCTCATAAATAACTTTTACAAACATCTGTGTACAGGTGATTTTTGAGTGATCACAGATCTTCATTTCTCTGGCATAAATGTTCAGGTATGCAGCTCTTACATTTACATGGTTGTTTTTTAAAGCAGCGGTTATACTTTTCTAGAGTGATGTACTATTTGACATGACCACCCGTAGTATGAGTAAGCCCATCTTTTTATGTCCTTGCCAACATTTGGTGCTATCATTATTAATTTTAGCTGTTCCAAAAGATGTGAGGTGATTACTCACTGTGGTTTTCTGTTTCCCCCATAACTCATGATATTGCACATTTTCATGTGCTTATGTTGTCTCTAATATGTCTTCTTAGTAAATTACCTTTTTTGCATAGTCTCTAATTAGATTTTTGTTATTGCTGAGTTTTTTGTTTGTTTGCTTGCTTTGTTTTTTTGAGACAGGGTATCCCTGTGTGGTGCAGGCTATCCTTGAACTCACTTATGTAGCCCAGGCTAGCCTCCAACTCATGGTGATCCTTCTGTCTCAGCCTCCCAGTGCTGGGATTACAGATGTATGCCATCACACCTGGCTTGTTGTTGAGTTTTAATAATTCTGTACATATTGTAGATACAGTAATAGTCCTTTATTAGACAAATGATTTACAAATATTTTCTCCTGGTCTGAAGCTTATCTTTGCACTCTATTAACAGTGTCTTTCACAGGGCAAAAGACTTTGATGTCACGAAGTCAAATTTATAAAATTTTCCTTTTGCGAATTCATGCTTTAGTGTCAAGCCCAACAACTCTAGATTTGGAAGATTTTCTCCTTAGTTTTGAAAAGTTGAAGTATAATTTATACACCATTATAGTAAAAAACGAGAACTTTAGACTTTTATCCTATTAAAACATACATCAATAATGTTAAACATTTACAGTGTTTTGCATTGCTCACTACCATCACATTTCAGATTTTTTTTGGTCATTCTGAGTTGGAATCCTTGACCCCTTGACCCTGCCTGCTTTCTCCCTCTCTGTAGTAGCCACTAACCTGTCTCCATGGCATTGTATCTCCTGGAGGCATTGTGCAAATGACGTTTGTGACTGGCTTGTTTTACTTAAGCATATCTTTTTCAAGGCTTATCCCTGTTGTATCATGAGTCAGTATTCAGGTCCTTTTTATAGCTGAGTAACATTATGGTGAATTTTGTTTATCTGTTCATCAGTTGATGGACATTTAGATTGTTTCTAATTCTTGACTATTACAGTAATGTTGTCATGAACATTTATATAAAGATTTTTCTGTAGCCTAAGTTTTCAGTTCTCTTGGTACATGACTAGGAGTGGAATTGCTCAGTCATGGTAATTTGGTATTTAGTAATTGTGTGGAGCTGCCAGATTATTTTCAAAGTGACCACACTATTTTATCTCCCTCCAGCAATATATGCAATTTCTTTGCATCCCTTCTCTCGCCTCCCTTCCCTTCCTCTTTCTCGTTCTCTTTCTTTCTTTCTTTCTTTCTTTCTTTCTTTCTTTCTTTCTCTTTCTTTCTTTCTTTCATCAGAGTTTTGCCTTGTCATTTAAGTCTGTTATTCCTTTTTAAATAACTTTTGTGAGACATGAGCCTTAGAAGTTTTTAAAATTTTAAGCTTATAGATATCTTGTTGTTTCAGCACCATTTGTTGAAAAGCTGTCTTTCTTCTGTCGGCTTGCTTTTGTATCTTTATCCAAAATCGTTTGGGCAAGTTTGCAGGAGCCTCTTTCTTGGTTCTCAGTTCTCTTCCAGTGATCTGTATGTTCTAGCCTACTGCCAGTACCTCGTAGTCTCAGTTGCTATAGCTAAATGCTAAGTCTTGTAAACATAAGTATTAGCAAAAATATTTTAGCTATTATAGATCTTTTGCTTGCTATATACATTTAAGGTTTAAATTGTGGACATCTCTGCAAAATCTTGATATTTTGTGGGGATTGTTCTGAGTCTAATTTTAGAAAAAATAGATGTTGTTTGACTTGTTGAGGCTTGCTTTTTTCTCTGCCCATGGATGTTTCTAGGTTGCTGGCTTCAGCAGCTCTATGGCTGGTACATGTGTGAGGCAGGAAGGAAGCCTACGGTGATCTTGTCACATGGCTGCCTGGGTCTGAGGTCCCTGTGTGGTCTCCATACATTCCGCGGCTTTCAGAGTTTTGTAATACTTATTCTATAAGTTCTGTCCAGAATTTTAAATTGTACTTAGCAGGATGGGTAAGGGAAATTATATCTACTCTATCTTCTTAAAAATGAAACTTATACCTTCCTTTTTAAGTTAACAGTTGGTTTTCAAGATCATTTTATATTAGTACATAAATTGCACAAGTACTTTTTAAAGTTACTGCATTATATTGTTTGAATATTTCATAAACCTTTTTTACCAGTCCCATCTTGATGATTTAGATTGTCTTTGGTCTCATTCTTTTATAAATAGTACTTTGGTGAAGAACTTCATACGTGCACACTACTCAGATTGCACGTGTGCCTGTAGGGTGGCTAAAAGATAATGTCCCGGGCTAGGACTGCGAGGCCAAGGGGGTGTGGTTCATGTTGGGGTAGGGGGCACTAGGTGCCTTCCTCGGAGGCTGGGTGTCAGTCTGACTCACCCTCAGAGTGGTCTCCGTACCAGGCTTCCTGGTCCTGTGAGGCAGAGCCCGCAAAGGATATTTTGAATCAGCAGATCTCCGCATGCAGCTTTGGCGTTATCTTTCAGGTCTTGTATAGATGCACTTCTTATATGCAGCTGTCCGCAATATAAGGAAAGGGTTTCTTATCAGTAATCCAACACTGGGGAGGATTGGGGAATAACTGTTATGTGCAGTACAGTTGGTATCAGATCTTATAATACCACGTTCTAGTCAAGTTAATAGTTTCCTCACAAGATTTTTCTTTGGCGGTAAATTGTCCTTCCGGTCTGAATTATGCTGTGGATGATGATGTTAAGCAGTATAATATCAGTTAAGCAGTTTCTATCAATTTAGTGAGTCATTCAAAGACACAACATTTCTTTTGGTTTTTAAAAACTTATTGACTAGTTTGCTGTTCGCTGATTTTTAGCCTAAGGGTTCTCCAAGGGATTTCCCTTTTCTGATTAAATACGTAGGAGTAATAGATGAGCTTCCCATGTTGTCATTGCGAATGCACACTTTAGGTCTTCATTTATTTATTTTTTACCCAAAATATTGTTACTGGGCCAGCCAAATAGCTCAGTGGATTAAAGCACCTGCTTAGGCAAACATAGTAGCTGGGGTCTGATCCCCAGCATGCCAGGCTGGCCCTGCCCCTGGGTGTGGTGATGCATGCTTGTAATCCCAGCTCTTGGGTGGCTGAACACAGGAGAATCACTACAAATCCAATCAGTGCAGTGAGACCCTATAGACCCTATAGACTCTTACTAAAATACAAAACCAAAAAAACCACTGTTTAAGTTGTTGTGTATAGCGATAGTTTACTGTTTTTTATTGCTGTATAGTATTCCACTGTATAGGTAGACCACAATTTCTTTTTTAATTCATTCTTTTGTAGAATTGATTGTTTGCAGCTTCTGGTTACTAAGACTAGGAGTGCTGTGTACATTTTGGCTCTGCTGCTTGGTGATCATAGCTCTGTTCTCTGTAAGTCATCTCTTAACATTTATTTGAGTGAGAGGCTTTGTTTTTTATGCGCCACATGATTTTGGATCATGATAGCTGTGAAGAAGTAATGAAAAGTATTTGGTACATGATTGTCAGGTGACAAGCTCAACGTGGTTAGAGTTCTGTGGCCGTGTCCTGTCCCTGAAGGAGATAGCTGAGTCCTCTCAGAGTCTCTGGCAGAAGGCGACTGTAGTTTCTGACTCCACAGTCCTGTAGCTCACAAGCCTGCTAACCGTGGGTGTGCGCTTGTTGTGCCATAATGGAAATGCCTCTTTTCAAACAGGTTATACAGTGCATTCCAGTTTATAGTGGAAATTAGTTTCCTGTAGTTACTTTATCTTCTGTACTTTGGGGAGTCTTCCCAGTGCGAAGGCCTTTCCTCCACAGTGGCTTTCATAGGTGGTGTTTACATTGTGCTCTTGGCACTTGCCCCGCTCCTGGCTGATTAGTGTCTGTTTGAATTAAGTAATATTCCAGTGTCCCACGCGCTCACACGTTGAGCAGATCTGAGGTGTGTAGTTTAATGTGTATTTTGCTCTTCCTCCAACCCTGGAAAATGTTGCCAATCGTAAGTTATATAAAATTAATTCAGTGTGATTTCCTTTTTTAAAAATAATGGCCTTTTTCTTATATTTAAAGTGTAAAAATTTTCCTTTATTTTCTTTCTGTCCTCAAAAATCCACTGTGGGTGATAACGTTTTTGCTGGTACACAGCTTTATCAGGTATGACTCTTAAGTGTCATGTTGGACTTCATGAGTGTGTTGTTTTACTTTTTAAGGATAAAACTTTTCATATTAACTCTTCTACATTTATTTGATCAGTATTTGCATATCTTATAAATATAATAGGATTGAAGCTTTAAAATGGTTTTTATCAAAAACAAGTTCGCCAAATTTGTTATACTTTAAAGAGAATTTTAGGGTTTTTTTCTTTAAAAATATTATTGTTATATGTCTTTGATTTTCACATTATTAATCTGTGTAATTAATTCTCCATGTTTTTCCTGTTTATATGTATGTTTACATCTATGTCTCTTATTCTTAACATATATATGTTTTAAAAACTAACATATTCTGAATGAGCACATTCTTATGTGATAACATATTCCTACTTAAGAGCTTTTTCAAACTATGTTCTATGAAATATGTTAATCTGAGATACTAAGTAGAATGGTACAAAAAAGTATTGTCAAATAAGTTTACTGTACCCTGGGCTGGCCAAATAGCTCAGCAGATTGAAAGCACCTGCAAGCAGGTGCAGAGGCTGGGGATTCAGTCCCCCAGGGCGCACTGAGATGGCAATAGACCCTGGGCGTGGTATTACACACTCATAATCTCAGCTCTTGGGAGGCTGTAAACAGGTGGATCAGTACGAGTCTGATCTAGTAGTGAGACCCCGAACACCCTATAGACCCTTCCCTAAAATACAAAAAAAAAAAAAGAAAGAAAAGTTTACTGTACCTATTCCTGAGAGACTCAGTGTGCATTAGGATATTAAGGATTCTGGTTTATGCAGTAAAGAAATTGTCCTCATCTCAGTCTCTTCCAGAAATCTTGGAGTGTGGAATACTTTATAATACAGGGGGTGTTCTGAGCATACTGATTTGAGGAATGCTGCAAAAATTGTGCATATGGTTTTCTTTGCAGTTTTAAAGCGTCAAATAGCCAGGCATGGAGGCCCAGGCCTGTCATTGCAGCATTCTAGGAGGCTGAGGCACAGGGCTCCAAGTTGGAGCCGAGCCTGAGCAACCTAACGGCTTAGTGAGATGGAGTCTCAAAATACAAAATAAGGAAGGGCTGGAGATGTGTACATGCTCAGTGTGAAGGCTTTGAGTTCAGTCCCTGGTGCAACAAGAAACCAATAAAAACTCAAAAAACCCCAATAAACAAAACTGGCTACACATTGTTAAATTTTCAAGAGTTTGAGGCACTTAGCTGAATTGTGTTTTAGAAGTATGTTTTCTTATAGAAATTGTATTTTGAAGTACAGCATTGCTTTTCTTTTGATGCTCTTTAAAAAGAATTTGTGAACTTGTAAATATTGTGCTTTTTGTTGGAAAGCGGCTTTTTTGTTTTTGCTATTGTCATTGTCTTTGTGTTTCTGGTCCATAAAAATTTGCTTTTAGCTTTAAAAACCACATTTACTATTTCAGATAGCGTGACACAGGAAAGGAGGCCTCCCAAACTTGCCTTTATGTCACGGGGCATAGGGGACAAAGGTTCATCCAGTCATAATAAACCAAAGGCCACAGGTATGGACTAGATACAGTTCTTAGCAACTTATACAATAGCTATCTTTTCCAGGCACTAAAACAGGTTATAAACTATTATGCTATAGCATATATGTAGACTTTACTTCTTTTCAACATTTTTAAGTAGAGGATGTTGCTTAAACCATTAATTCCTTAGCTTTTTCCTATAGAACTTGAGTTTTCTTCTGGTCCATGATCAGAAACCTCTGATTTTGAAATTGTGTGTGTGTGTGTGTGTGTGTGTGTGTGTGTGTATACGTGTATGCATAGCATAAAGTCACAGCTATTTAATCATATATGGATAGAGTTACATAGAATAAAGTACATTGGTGATAACAGGGATTTTGCTAATTAGATGTGGCACAAATTAAATTGCAAACTGCTAAACAAAAATTTTGTTTCTCTTCTGGAACTTTCTCATGATACATGTCAAATTTATACCTCTTTCTCTGTTGGCTTTCGCCATACTCGATAGATTGACAAGGTGAAACAAACCCAAGAGCATTCTGGGAAACTGAGGCAGGAGGATCACAAGTTTGATCTCAGCCTGGACAACACAGCAGTTTAGTGAGATCTTGTCTTAAAATAAAAAATATAAGAGACGCAGGAACTGGGGTTTGATCCCTGGCATGCCGTTCTGGCCCCCTCCCCAGGGTGCGCTGAGACAGTGATTGCATCTGGGCATGGTGGTGCGTGCCTATAATCCCAGCACTTGGGAGGCTGATGACAGGAGGATTGCTAGGAGTAGTCTGTGTAGTGAGTCCCTGTAGACCCAGATACATTTAGAAAAACAAAATAAGAAAGGGTTTATATTTCTTCCTTCCTTGACTCTATCCTTTTTTATTTTCTTTCCTCTTCTCTTTCTCCTCTTTCTGCTTTTCTTCCTCCCACCATCTCCCCTTCCCCCGACCTCTCCTCCTCTCCTTTGCCTTCCTTCCCCTCCCCTTTCTCTCCTCTCCTCCCTTCATCTCTTCTCTGCTTCCCTTCCCCCCTCCCCTCCCCTCCTCTCCTCTTGTCTCATGTATGTATGTATGTATGTATGTATGTATGTATGTATGTACAGGGTCAGCTCATAGTGATCTTCCTGTTTCAGCCTCCCCAGTGCTGTGATTACAGGCCATGTGCTACCATGCCAAGTTTCAGTGGCCTGCACAGTGCAGGCACAACATGTAGTACAGGGGATCAAACCCAGGTCCTTGCATTTGCCAGGCCGGTGCTTAGACTGCTGAGCTATCTTCCCAGCCCCTCTCCTTTCTTTTCTTGATATTGGGTCTCATTATGTTGCCTAGTATGGTTTTGACCTTCTGACCTCAAGAAATCCTCTTGCCTCAGCCTCCTGAATAGCTGGAATTACTGGTGTACACCCAACATGGAGTGTTGATTGTGTTATAGCATTTCTGAGGTAAAGGTACAGAATGTAGACCTGTCTGCTTGAAACTGAGGGTGAGAGCTTGGCTTCTGTGTGGCTTCTGCGGAACTGCTGCTCTCTGCTGGGACACCTCCTCTCAGCAAATGTGAGGTAGTGCCATGTCTGGGAACACCTGTGACACAGCAGTGTACCACTTACATTTAGTAAATCAACATGCAAGAAATTCAAAGTGCTACACTCTTCAAACTGATGAAATTAAGTGACAAATTTGACAGTCAATTCCAAAATCTTTAAATATTGAGGCTTTTTTCTTTAAATTTTTTTTTAATTTGTAGTTTTGCGGTGTCCAGCATTGAACCCAGCGCCTTGTGTATGGCCAGCAGGTGCTCTCTCACTGGGGTGCATCCCCAGCCTGAACTGTGGAGCTTTTTAAACTTAATCTATGCTCTGATCTGTATACAGCATTGGGCGATTATGTTCTTCTGACAGCAACTGGTTTAAAATGCAATCCAGTGTCACTTCTGACAGAAATACATTCTGAGAACTGCTTTTGTGCTTTGGTGATTTGGTCTTTGTATGAACATCACAGAGTGTACACAAACCCAGCTGCTGTGGTGTGCTGCACACCTAAACACTGTTGTGTGTGTGTGTGTGTGTGTGTGTGTGTGTGTGTCCTTTATTGAAGCATCAGGGTGAGAGTTTAATTTGTGAACCGGTAACTCATCAGATGCAGTGGGAATGGTAATCTTGACATTTAGAAGTAAGTTATATATGCTATGATTTTTTAGAGCAGTATGCATTTAAAAAGAATGAGCAGGCTTGAATTTATTCCTGCTCCCCTCCTGCAGTAAAGGGTTACTCGTGTGTTCAGTGAAGAACAGAGTAATAAAACATATTGTGTTTGTACAATGGTACAATGGTACATATTGTATGTGTTTTAATTTCTCTTATTAAAAAGCTGTGACAGCATATTGACTTTATTTTTAAAAGAAACTCTTCTTGTTTCCTAGGATCTACCTCAGACCCCGGAAATAGAAATAGATCTGAATTATTTTATACCTTAAATGGATCTTCTGTGGACTCACAGCCACAATCCAAATCAAAAAATGCATGGTACATTGATGAAGGTAATCTGTAATCTTAGTGTTCTTTAGAGGGGACTCATCCTTTTCATTCATTATTTAAATCAATGTTTTTCAAACAGAATAACAGGTTTTTGTTAATATTGCTAGACTAAAATGCTGTACACAATTTGAACTGCACTGCTGTTAAGATTAATAAAACACTTAAAATGTTTAGAAGCTCTATCTCTAATGATCTACTTAGAGTAGGAGTTCTCTAGAACCAGTTGAATTATTTGAAAGCTTTTCTGTCTGGGTCTTTCTTGACCTCTTTAAAGCACTCCCTTTAAAAAAATTCTGCTTTCCCTTGGTTCTGGGACATCCTTTTCTTCTGGCATGTTCACTTTCTTGTCCATCTGTTCAGTAAATATTTACTGAGGTTTATTATATGCCAGACATTCTCTGAGGTCATAATGGTGGGGAAAAAAATGGACATTGCCCTTGTGCTTTCTGAGTTTACAGTCAAGTTGTTAAGGTAGAAATTAATCAGGCACAGAAGCAGACGTGGAGCTGTGTTGGAATGAGGGCAGGGAATGGAATGCTGTGAGGGCACTGAGATTTTGCCTAAGGGCGTGGGCAGTCTTCAGAGGAAGTGACAGCTACCTAGGTTTACAGAGTGTAGGTGACAGTGGGAGAGGACAGAAGGGTATTTCAGGCAGAGGGACTAGCATATGTGAAGGCCTGGGGAAGAATGGAGCGTACCGTTTGCCAAGGCCCGCAAGAGCCAGTCCAGCTAGAGTGGAGACAGACATGACCTTTAGTGAGATGAGAACAGAGTGGCAGCAGAGCCAGGCCATGTGGGGCTGGAGTGCCCCACTAACAATGTGCAGAGTGACTGGAGGGTTTTCAGCAATAGGCGAGGTAACCAGGTTTGTTCTTGGGAAGATTATTCTGGCTGCAGGGCAGACAGTGGGTTGGAGGAGGGACTATGTGAATGCAAGGCCACCACTGAGGGCTGTTGCAGGTCTTGTAACTGGTTGTAGTATCTGCAGCTCGACTTGAGAAGACATGGGGAGAAGTGGATAGATCAGAGATTCAGTTGAATTGACAGGAGTTCTATAGGAGAGGAAGGCAAAATTTTGGAGGAAGGCTGTGTTGGTGGTGTCCATGATGACCTCTGTTTTTCAGGCTTACATTCTTAGTTTGTGGTGGAAGAAGGTGAGGAATTTAATTTTGACCATGTTGAATTGAAGGAACATTTTCAAAAGGGAGTCATCAAATGAGCATTTGGATGAGTGAGTTTGGAGCCTAGAAGAGAAAAGCTGGAAAAAGAAATGCCTCGGTGTCATCACAAAGTAGTTGAAGTCTTCAGAATAGTGCTGTGCAAGGGGAGAAAGGGTGGGGGCATAGGTTGTGACTGAACTGAGGAGCTTCATAAGTCATCAGAGGAGACTGAGCAGGGTGCCCAGAGGGATGTGGGGAAACCAAGAGACCATTAGGTCAGGAAGCCGAGGAGCACCTGGGCAGCATGCTGACTGCTGTGAGGGCACACTGGTGAAGTCCACATGGTGCCCACTGGATTTCATCATCTGAAGTCACTGGTGGCCTTCAGAGTTCTCTCATGTGGAGGGATATCATGATGGGCCAGCCTGAAGTGTGCCGAGGGTGTGACGAGAGAAGAGGAAGATGCGATGCAGATGTGTGACACATGAGGACAGGTTGCATCCTTGGCTGTTCCGCTTCCTCCTTCTCTCATATCCAGTTGAAAACATGCCTTCTTGATTTCTTCATCTTTAACATCCCTGGACTCTCTCGCTGCTTCTTCATTTCTAACAACCGTAGTCTTCACTCAGGCCTTCTGTTTGCTCTTGTCTTGATTATGTGGTGGCCTGCAGCTGGCTTCCCCTCAGCAGAACTACCCTTCTCAGCATTGTTCAGGGTAACAGCGGGCACCACATCAGTATGGGCATGCTCTTCAGCCTTGTTGAGCTGGCCTCTTCTGATCACTTGTCTTGTGGTTCCGTTGTTTGTATATGTTGTGTTTTGTTTTATCTTCATAACAACCCTATGAGGAAGATCCTTTTACATATACTTTCGTTACAGTGGTTAAATGATGTATGTGCATGTCTAGTAGCAGTGGAGCCAGTATTCAGCCCTGATTTGTTTAACACCAGTCTTCAAGCTTGTGGTCACTACACTATCTCTATTTTTTGGAGTGATTTTTCTGGAGATTTATCTGTCCATGCCTCTCCTTTGTATACTGTGTATTACTGTTCCCCTGTCCTTGAACATAAGCATCCAAATTCCTGACTTTGGCGTGGTGGACTCATGATGATGTGGCCCTGTCTCAGCCCTGTGCTGTCCTGCCGCAGCCATTGGACTGGCTCCATTCTTGGGATGTACCAAGCTTTCTTCGACTCTTCTTTTGTGTGTGTGCCTGTTGCTTCTGCGGCCTGGAAGTCCTTCCTATTCTGCTTTCACAGTCTGGCTCACGGCCATTTGTCTCTGAAATCCCAGCTCTTTAGTCTTATCTGTGAAGCTCTTCTGCCTCTTGTAGGTTAGATCAAATGTCCTCAAAGTAGCTTGGCTGCTTTGTCTTTCTTTCTCCTCAGTTGGACTATGAGTTCCTATGCTCAGCACAGGGCTTGACAGTTGTGGTTTTAGTGATTGTGTACAATCTAAATGAAAACAAGAATTTATAGTACTAGAGACCTGTATAATGGGTGTGTACGGCACCCATCCAGGTATACTGTGGTGTAGCCCCCTCTTGCCCGGTTGTTACTGGTAGGTTTGCTAATGTTTTCCTATGTGGCCATTTTTTCTCAGGAAAGGAAACTAGCAATTATATTCTAGGCAATGAAAATTATTTAGGTTTATGCTATAATTTTATCATCTTTATAATATGGATTCTGTATCATACAAGAATATTCCTGACCAGGGCCAGCCAGATAGCTCAGCAGATTAAAGTTCCTGCTTAGACAGACACAGGGACCCGTGGTTTGATCCCCTGTGTGCTGTGTTGGCCCAGCCCCAGGGATGTGCTGAAACTATGATTGAGACTGAGTGTGGTTGCATACGCCTGTAATGAGAAGCTTGAGAGGCTGAAAACAGGAGGATCACTGTGAGTCTGACCTGTGTAGTGAGACCCTGTAGACCCTGTATTAAATACATTAAAAAAAAAGACTTAAAGAATATTCCTAATTTCTTGATTCTACTTGAATCTAAAATGTAATAATTTCATGAAGCTCAGAGGCATAAGTACCGATCTGGCAAGTACAAGGACCTTAGGCAGTCCCCAGCCCCACATATCAGGTGCGCTGGCTGGGCCCCAGATTAATAATAATAATAATAATAATAATAATAACAACATAATAATAATTATATTATTATTATTATTTCATGACATAAAATTGGTCCTTTAAAACCTACATGAAACATAAAGGAATGAACGTTATGTGGAGTAGGTCTTCATCCTTAAATTAGAAAATAGAAGTGAGTTAGTTACAAAAGAATATTGTTCCTTTAGTTTGTTTTACTTATATGATATTTTAAAAAGCTTTTTCTACACCATGTGATTAGTTTACTTTTTTAAAAAATAAATATGTTACAGGTACTTTCTTGTGTTTGTGGTATACTGCGCGCTATAAATTCAACCCAGGGAAAGACTCGCCGAAGCTGCTGTTCTCGGGGAGCTTACATTCTAGTTGTGTATTTGCGTGATAGACCCCTTTTCAGTGTTGCTTTATATATGCTCTCAACTTCTTCGTTTGCTTTTTCTTGTTTTTAAAACCCGTCTTATGTGTTCCATAAATTACTTAGAATTGTTTCTTAATTTTTGGTGTCTTTTTACACTGATTCCTAGCTTAATTGTATTATAGGCAAAGAATATATCTTAGGTAATGCCAGTCAGTAATAGATTTTTTAAAATTTTGAACAATTATGTTCTATTGTACATAGAACATAGGAGAAAAGTTTGGGAGTGGGGAAAAACACTGTTTTGGAGATAATAAATTTGTAGTGCCTGTAAGAATCCTCCTAGTAGAGAGCTCAGGTGGTCAGTTAAACTAGATCTGTGTATTGATTTTTAGAGATGTAAGGCATATTCAGTTTTCTTGAATAAATTTCCCTAATTAAGAATAATTGTTTAAAGTTGCAGAGGATCCCGCCAAGTCACTTACAGAGCTGTCTCCAGACTTCGGGCACTCCTCACCACCGCTGCAGCCTCCGTCCCTGAACTCCTTGTCCAGCGAGAACAGGTTTCACTCTCTGCCCTTCAGTCTGACGAAGGTGCCCAACACCAACGGCAGCATGGCTCACAGTCCGCTCTCGCTGTCCGTGCAGTCTGTGATGGGTGAGCTGAACAGCGCGCCTGTGCAGGAGAGCCCGCCCTTGCCCTCGACCTCGGGCACCTCCCACGGGCTGGAAGTGGGCTCGCTGGCTGAAGTGAAGGAGAACCCTCCTTTCTACGGGGTCATCCGCTGGATCGGCCAGCCACCAGGGCTCAATGAAGTGCTAGCTGGGCTGGAGCTGGTAATTTAATTTGACCTGAAAACCACAGTTCTTTTCTATGTGGGGATTTGTGAAGATTTTTCCCATTTGTGCGTGCGTGTGTGTGTGTGTGTGTGTGTGTGTGTGTGTGTGTGTGTGTGTGTGTGTGTGTGTGTGTGTGTGTGGGGGCACTTTTTTTTTTTTTTTGGCAAACTTGCATTTGTCAGAAAAGCTATCACTAGAGAAAAATATTCCCATTTAGCTTGACTTCTCTTTGCTGCTCTTTAAGCTTTCTCTAGTTTGCTTTAATGTTAGTTGATTGATAGTCAAAATAATAAATGTTGGCTTTTAGGCTAATATATTTACGTTCCTTTTATTAAATGGAATGCAGTGAGGAGAGCAAATCTCTTAACAGCTTTTTCCTTCCTCACCTTCTTTCTTCATAAAGATGTATCAATTATGGCTCTAAAATTAATCACCTAAGTATGTAGAGATCTTTTGAGCTTTTATACTTTTCCCTTCGGAGTTTGTCAACAATTTCATAATCAGGAGAGGAGAATTTGAATGCAGTTCATCTTATATTTAATATATTTCTTGGTTTTTTTTTTTTGCCTGCTTGTTTGTTTCCATAGTAGTGAATACCGTTGGAGATTTAGAATAATTAGCCTCTCCATTCACTTAGTTTTATTTACTTAGTTGTGTATTTTGTGTTGTTGGGGATGGAACACAGGCCTTGTGCATTCTGGGCAAGTGCTCTACCACTGAGCTGTGTTTCCCAGCTCCTCATCTTACTACATGTGGAAGTAGAGCAGGAAATTCATTTATTCAATAAAGGGATAGCATATCTTCTGGAAGAAATGCATGAAGGACCTTCTGCAGGATTAAGCAATGAGATTCTGAAGTCATCAGCAGTGGGCAGAGGCACCAGCACCTCCCTGATACCGCTCACATTGTAGGAATAAAGAGGGGACTCAGAGAAGTCATGAGCTCAGAGTCCGTCTTCAGCACCTCTGTTCCTTGTGGGCTGGCTTTCTAAGGGCCGCGTGTACATGTGGAGGCCTTTGCTTTTCAGGAGGATGAATGTGCGGGCTGCACAGATGGAACCTTCAGGGGCACCCGGTATTTCACCTGTGCCCTGAAGAAGGCGCTGTTCGTGAAGCTGAAGAGCTGCAGGCCGGACTCCAGGTTCGCGTCCCTGCAGCCCGTCTCCAATCAGATCGAGCGCTGCAACTCCTTAGGTAGTGGGTGCTTTCCATTTACTTACTAATAGGAAGGGACTCCGTTTTATCCCATTTAACAGTAGGGATGGTATGGTGCTTGAATGAGTTTCATGCCAGTAGTCATCAAGCTAGACATTTTAAGCATATTAGTTAGGGAAAGTGGGACTTAAGGGAGAAATAGTAGGATATATTGTTCTTTTCATGTTGACTAAGCATTTAGTTATCAAGAGTACAGGAGGTAGAAATTGAAATGTAACTTTTTTAGGTGATTCCCTCTTGTTGCGTTGCTTAAGCACCTGCATCTGATATCCTGTCAAGAAATCAGCATTTAGCTTGGTGAATGGAAGACAGTTGTCTCCATCCCCTGGTGTGGGGGACAGTTTCCCAGTGCTGTCTCTTCCTAGTTCTGGGCAGTAGGGGTGCAGCATCTCACAGGTTAAGCGTATGTAAATGGATAATGCATCTTTATGAAAAACATTTTTTGTAATCTTGAAGAAACACTATGGATTTTTTTTTCCAGACTTGAAAGTGAAGCATTTTTGATAAGTATTTTACTTGACAGATGCTCTTTATATGTTGCCTAATACTCTTAATATGTTTTTGAAATTGTGGAAGAGGTGAGATTGAAAAGAAATACTAG
>PVKN010010983.1:0-22102 GCA_004027915.1 Capromys pilorides
TAATCTAGCTTTATGTTTTATGCTATGTGGTTAAACTTTTATGCAGGGTGGTTAAGGGCAAGTTAAAGCAAGACCTGTATAACAAAACATGTAATTTTGTATCTCCCACGGTCAGTCAAATCCCCTCAGGGACTTAAAGATTAAACAATGAGTGACTGCAAGCAGAAAACATAGGAAACATGGCAGGAGCAAAATCATGCACAGGATGAATTAAATAATAGTCCTAAGAATCTCTAAAAGGTTTATCACACTGAAGATAGCAACGTGTAACATTAAAACTATGGTTGGAATGCCTGTCATTCTGGTCTTTTAGATGTGTGCTGCTTCTGTAATTTCAGTTACTGCTATACTCTCTCTCAAGTAAATGGCTGGTTTACAAGAAAACAAAAAAGGGTGTTAATTGAGAGCAATAGACAAGGAAAAATATCATAGGACTGACAGGCTACCATTTTGTATATGCTTAGATTTTTAAGTTTCTGTGTAAATATGTGTAACTGCTTTTATGATATTCTATAGAGATTTATTAGAATATCAATGATTGATAGATAATACCAATTACAAGTTAAGCCTAAGATATTTGATACTCAGAAAAACAGTGATTATACTTTAAACTCAAGTACATATGTTATTTAGTAAAAGTATTACTAGGTTTTTCTGCTGGAGGGATAGGAGTGTAAGTTTATATACCAAAACTTAGAGAAAAAGAATGGCTACAAGGATAGCCAGTATTTTGGCCTAGTCCTTCAAGGTCAGTGAGGACTCAGGATACAAGAGAACCTGTGCTATAAGATCCTATAACTCAGTGGTTTCCCAAATTTTCTGTTCAAAGAGATTGTGGGGCTACAGAAGAAAGGGATTGAAGATATACAGTGTGCCTAAGGAGAGTCATATAGAAAGAAAACATTTCCTCAGACTTTCACAGAGAGCAAGTTGGTCAAACAATAGCCGTGACTCATCCAGATGGCTGACCTTGATAACAGTTCTACAATGCACTGAGCTCCCTGCTTCTTTAGGTCTCTAGAAAGCAAATCTTGAAACAATGACTACATTCCGGCTTTTGATGTGGATGTGCTTCCACAGGAAGGGGAGGGTGTGACATGAGGGTAGTGAGGTAAAGGATAATGTGGGCGAAAGTGACACAACGCTGACAGCCACAGAGGTACAGCAAATGTGAGGAGACCTATGGAAGGTTAGCATTCACTCAATCCTGGGGTTTCTCAAGAAGAAAACGTCACCATAGAGCTTCCCACAGGCAGGACAAAATTTTTCTTTTTTGCCTTCTTGGTTCCTTCTCTCTTCTATTGTTATAGGTTCCATTTTTTCCTGCACAAAATCTCAGCCCTAGGGCCCCAGAATGTGACCTTATTCAGAAAGTCTTTACCATGATGACTAGCTTCCAATGAGATGGGTAGGATGGGGTCAAATCCAACACAATGGAGGTCGTTAGGAGAAGGAAGAACTTGGACTGACAAAAAGAGACAATGCAGAGAGATATGAACCTGGAAGGCCTGTGGAGGATGAAGACAGGCCCTGGAGCAGCCCAACACCCCTGGGAGAGAGGCACAAAAGAGGTTCTCACTCATAGTCTTCAGAAACAACCAACTCAGACAACAATTAGATATCAGACTTCTTGACTCCAGAACTGGGAGATGCAATTTCCTAACAGAATTCAATAGATAGAACTCCCTTCATCCACTGAAAAAAATTTTCTTTTTCAAATATGGTACAGTTAGGGGAAAGTTAATGGTGATTTTTGAAATTGTATACATAGGTGAAAATGATTCAGCAGTAAAGTTAGAACTTTTTATTGTTTTATGCTTAATGGTACATGTTTGCTGCACACAGCATCACATTCATCTTGGGGAGTTGTAATCCCACCTCTTTTGAGGCTGTAAACAGGTGGATCACTAAGAATCTGACCTAGTAGAGAGATCCTGAACATCCTTCCCTAAAATACAAAAATAAATAAATAAATAAAATAAAAATAAAAATAAAAAAATAATAAAATAAAGAAAATGGACAAGATTCATAATCCAAACTGTTTTGCCTATAAGTTTCCCCTGAGGAAATTTCACTACACCAAGCTAGACTCTTCTGGCCCTGGTCAAGGACCTGCAGGTCATGTAGTAGCTGCTGTACCGGATGCTGGTGGGGGTGGGGGGGGGCTGTTGACTCAGGTGGCAAAAGAACACAAACAGTCCAAGAATGTAGGAAAGTAAGAATTCATTCAGATCTGAATACACGGCACAGCCTATCCAGCACGGCAGCCAGGCCTGCCTTGTGAGTGAGACCCTCCTCCCCCGGCCCACAAGCAGCTCAGCCGACCCAGCAGCGCGGACTCACCAACCAACCTATGGGCACACAGTTCTGCACCAAAGGTCACTGCTGTACAGAATGATACAGACAAGGAGAAAAATGCAATCTCAGGTCCTGAGCCCACCTGTAACAAATACAGGGACACTACCATAGAAGAAAATGAGAATCATGCAGACAAAATCTCTGAATTAGCAGCATCTGAAGTAAACAAACAAATGCAGAAATGTATAGAGGAACTCGGTGTGGAGATAACCTCTGAAGTTAAAAAAGAAATCTTTGAATTACTAGAGCCTGAAGTAAAAAAACAAAACAAAACAAAACAAATAAAACATTTGCAGAAAAGTATAGAGGGAATCAGATCAGATATAACCTCTGAAGTAAAAAAAGTCATCTCAAATTAATAGCATCTGAAGTAAAAGAACAACTGCAGAAAGGTAGAAAGGAAATGAGAACAGAAACAATCTCTGAAACAGAAACAGATCTGAATACACGGCCAAAAGGGACAGCAGGCCAGTGTCCAAGAGAGGACTAACACAGCCCAGGTGAGAAATAAGGGACTGAGGACAAAAGGCATCTCAGCAAAAATGGACATCTGAAGACTGATTCCTCCAGGACGCCTGGTTCCTGCTGACCCTTTAAGAACATCTTCACTATTTTTAGCATTGTACACTAAGGTTGCAAGTGCCCAGCCACTTGTTGATGCTTCCCAAAAAGTCCTTCAGACTTCAGGCTAGAGAAAGACATCAGTGCTTTTACTTTTTGTAGGGAAAGGTGGGGGCATTTGCTCGTTAGAAGGCAAGAGTGGTTTTTGCATTCATTTTTGTCTTGTATACTATTCATTTCTAGCTGTTCTTGGTTGGCACTAGTTCCGTGCCTGTTGGCTGCGGGATTATGTCCTCCAAGCAATTCAGGCACTGAGAATTGTTAGCTCCCTTGTCATCTCAGTAACGATAGCTCTGTGTAGGTCCCTCCACATGCCCAGCCCTGACCGTGGCAGCTCACTGCATTACCCCACTCAACCTCGCCAGGTGGTTACCATGAAAATACTCACATCCTGCTTTGATAAAGGGGAAGACTGAGGCTTGGACAAGTTCAGTTACTCATACCAGACCCCTCAGCCTGTCATCTGTCTGCAGAACCTGGACAGTGAGATCTTGTCTCAAAAAGCCCCCCCCAAAAAGTGCTTATTTTCAGCTATATGCTATTGCTCACTTCTCCCTTCCATGCTACTCAAAACAGAATCAAGGAAAAGCCTTCCATCAACCATGTTGCCTGAACTCCATGGAACCCCTCCTGGCCGGGACCAGCACAGCCCACTCTCAGGCCAAGGGCTCTGTTATCTCTTCATTCATTTGACAAAAGCCCTGCTAGACTGACAGATGCCCTCTATCCTGGGCTGAAGATATTCCAGGGACTAAGGAACTCTGTCCCCTGGTAGGGAGTGTAATCTCGAGGGCACTATAGAGGTGGCAATGTTGCATTCAGTGGATCTGCACAGGAACCCACAGCACAACGAGTGTGGAAAGGGAGACTTGATGAGTACTCTTCAGAAGTGGGTGGAGCAGAGCAGGCTGAAGCCACTCGTGGACTGCAAGGAGACTGACCACCTGCTTGGGTCTGTGACCTCTTCCTCTTGGGTGCACAGAGCCCTGGCATCCTCCCAAGCCCCAAGCTTATAGAGTCACAGGACTGCAATAGATCTTGGAGGTGTGGTGATCTGTCCTCCCACCAAAGGCCAGAGACCCCAACACCATGTCTCAGGCATCCGGAGATCAGTTGCTGTTTGTACATTTTCTGATGGAGGAGAGCTTCCTACCCACAGCCTGAGGCCAAGCAGTGTTAGAGCTACCAGAAAAGCAAGACCAAAACAAAGGAAAGATAAGAGATCTGTTGGCAGCCTTGTAAATGCTGTCCAAAGTTCCTAATTGCTACAGACACCATCTTGAAGACTTGCTGAACAGTCATTCATTGCCACATTCTGGTCCTAACTCAGTCTGGGGCCTTTCTCCATAGAACTGCTTCACAAACTGAAGAGTCACAGTGCAGAACAGACCAATAAGGAAAAGCACACGCTAGGGCACCTCAGACCTAGGCTCCTGCACAATGCATGCCTTTGGAAGGAGCCTGTTTTTCAGGGAACCCATTGCACCATAAGCCACGAGGTGGCATAAAGATGACCCAGGGCAAATGATTTGCCTGAAAGCTGAAAATGAGATCTCTATTCAGAGTAAAAGCAAACAAAATTTGGGCTCCAACTTTTATTTAAATTGTTCCATTACAACACTGATAGAAGGCATGCAAACAAAATCCCCTATGCATTTTGTACTTACCTCAAAAGAATAAAAATTAAGAGTTACTATGTAACATTCCTGAGGTGATTAGTGTGTTGCTATTGTTTTCTCTCTAGTGGTGCAGAGAGGGTGGTGAAACCCTGTGGCTTTTGCTCCAGACCACTGTAATGTTTTTACTTTGAGACGAAGTGTCAGTAAGTCACTAAAGTCAACCAGCTGGGCTCCAACTTGTGATCCTGCTGCCTCAGCCTCCAGGATTACAGGCATTGGCCACCACACCTGGTTGAGGGGAGAAAAGTTATTCTGTGACTATATTAGTGATGTGAAACTTAATGAGACTGATGTGATTTACATATTGCTACTCAGAATAGGTCAATGTTCAAGTCATTTTTGAAATTCCTGTTTGAAAATTACCTAATTTTTAAATCATCTCATTCCTTCTGGTAAACCAATAGAACAGCCACATCTTACAGCTCACTTATACCCTATTTCACAAAACCCTTTGTGTGTTGATTAATTGTAATGTTTATTGTCTGCTCAACACAGTTGTGTATGAAACAAACCATCATTAGAATGAATCATAATTCCCCTGTGCTTTTCACCAGTGAAGGCCCCTCAGACCTTGGGCATCGAAACTACCAAGTAGGTTCCATCCTTTTGAAACTCACGTGGTGCAGCTGAGATAGGAGATGAAAAGTGAGGGCCAGTGAGATAGCTCAGCAGACAAAGTCCCTGCTTTGGCAAGGGCAGAGACCAGGGTTCAATCCCCGATCCCGCATGCAGCCCTGGCCCTGAGACCGATGTGATTGACATATTGTTACTCAGAATAGGCCAACATTCAAGTAATTTTTAAAATTCCTGTTTGAAAATGGCCTAGTTTGTAAATCATCTCATTCCTTCTGGTGAACCGAGCATGCTGAGCCAGCTACTGAGTCTGGGTATAGTGGTACACACCTGTAATCCCAATGCTGGGGTGGATCACCACAAGTCAAATCTGCATAGTGACACACTGTACCAAATACACAAAATTTTAAAAAAAAGTAAAGACAGGTATAAAGGAGACAGGAAAAATCAGATTTTTGAGAGGGGGTTGTATTGGGGAACAAACTCTGGAGCTTGCGCTTGCCAAGCAGGTGCTTATGCCACTGAGCTATCTTTCTCTGGCCAGAAATTTATAACTTTTTAAGAAAGACGGCAGCTTTACCCAAAGTTACTCAACCTGTTTTTTTCCCTTCCAAGAAATTAAGAAAATAAAAACAGATCCTAAGGGCCTGAGAGACTTGCTAAGTTTGTACATTGGGCTTTGGGCCTGCACATTCTGCCTAGGATAGGTTACACTTCCGCTGGTATACTACAAAAGTCTTCCTCCAGTACCCTCAAAGCAGGAGCAAGATGCAACAGCATGTCTCAACTTCCAACAGGTGTATGTGGTTTGTTTTTATTGAAATTGTCCCATTACCACACTAGTAGCAATTGACAGTTGAAGGATACCTCAAGGTCAGCCATCTTGAAGACAACCCTGGGCCCCATAAATGGGCCATGTTTGGGATCATAAGGTCTCTCTCTCTCTCTCTATCTCTATCTCTATCTCTATCTCTATCTCTCTCTCATGCACACACACTATTCTTCTGAGTGCATACTTAAATTTTTGGTCTTTTACATCCCTTTTTGCAGTTGATTACTTTGTCCTGAAGATTCTTATCTATGATGGGAGTTGACCAACCTACAACTCCATTCTACAGGTAGGGTGGATTCAGGATGTCCTAGGACCTTTCCAGTGACTCAGCTTCTACTGTAGTAAAAGAGGTTAAAGCCCTTAACAACTGAACTCTGGCTAAAGTAACCTGGTAACAAAGATTAAAACCCTCAGAAACAGAGCTCTGGTTTAAAGGGCAAGCCTTCCAATGCAGGGCCCAGGAATCCTCCCAGTGAGCTCCAATCTTACTGCCAGTCCTTGCCACCTTCTTATCTAAGGCTAAGGGAATGTTTCAACTTCTTTGAAAATATGCCAGGGAATCCTGATTATTTTTCTTTCAAAATACCAATGCAATTCCAAATTAATATTTCAATGCAGACTTTTTTTTTTTTTTTTTGTATTTTAGGGAAGGGTCTATAGGGTGTTCAGGGTCTCACTACTAGATCAGACTCGTAGTGATTTATAGCCTCTCAAGATCTGGGATTACATGCTCACCACCATGCCCAGTCTCAATTGCTATCTCAGTGCACCCCTGGGATGGGGCCTGCATGGCAGGACTGGGATTGAAACCTCAGCCTCTGGGCCTGCTTGAAGGCACTTTAATCTGCTGAGCTATTTGGCCAGCCCTTGATGTACATTAAAGTTGTTCCTATTAAAGCAAAGGAGGTGATGTCTTTACAGTGAGGTTTCATTGTAGAACAAGGAAAAGGAGGCTGTCTAAAAATTACCGATAGCAATATCCCCTCTGGTACAGGGGTAAATGACATAACACACATGAGATACCCAGATGCTCCCCTCCCCACCAGCCCTGCATCAGCCTGTCATCCTCCTCTTGTTCACACAGCTTGGCCTACTTTTGTGAGGGTTCCAGACTTCTTCTGGGAAACAAGGAAAGGCTGATGAAGGCTGCGCTCACCTCCTCTTGTTCTACCGTGAAACCTCACTGCAAAGGCTTTGCCTTTCAATGGGTTCATCTTTAATCTACATCAAGATATTAATTATGAATTTCACTAGCACTTTGAAAGAAGTAAAATATTCAGAATTCCCTAGCATATATTCAAAGGTGTTGAGACAGAGGATGGGGTCTGGTCAGTAGAGCCCAGGTGAGATTCCCAGGCCTGGGAGGAAGTGGCCTGGCTTGGGCTGGAGACAGAGGTGGGCAGGGCAAGGCCTGGAGAAACAGCTTGGGCCTCTCACTTCCTGTTCTGTTTTAGGTCTTGCCCTTCAAGAAGTCACCTGTGTCCTCAGTGCTCTGTTCTAGCATCTTGCATGTCTCCAAGGCCTGTATCTGTGATGACTGCCACTATGTGCCAGGTCACAAGGATGCCCAGAAATTGCTTTGGGTTTAGGAGCAGGCTTCAGGGGGAAATTCCCTGGGAGATGTGGGAATAGAGAGCTGGGGCCCAGGCCTGCCAACATCTTCTGTTCAGGCTGGGGTTGCTGGATACACAGTGACAGTCCAGGAGAGGGGCCTCGTTCCCACATCTTTCTCCTCAGATGACAAACCTCACAGTGAGGAGACGGGAAGATCATGACCTCTGTGTGTAACTGGGGTGCCAGCAGTTTATAACTTATGAGCTCAGCAGGCCAGGGGAGTAGCTATAAGTTATTTAAACCAGAACACAGAGCTGATGCGCATGCGCAAAGCCGCATGTGGCTGTGGACTCTCCCAGGAGGTGGAGGGACAATTGAGTTTCAGGGCCACTGGGTCCAGTGGTGTTCCTGGTCCCCAGGGAGGCTTGGGAAAGGGCTGTGCTCTCTCCCTGAGTCCTAGATGAAACCGTGGGCTCAAGTTTGAGTGAAACCCCAGGCCACGTGCCTCAAGTCCCTGTCCCCGTGCTGAGTCTGCACTTGGTCTTCCGTGTCAGAGTGCTAGGGTAGAGGTCAGAGCAGCTGCAGATGCTATGGGTCAGGGCCTGGAACAGGACCCGCCTCTGGATGGCTCAGGCCAAGCACAGCATGGGTGCTTTGGCACCTGGGCTGCGGTAAGGACGCTTACCAAGCAGACAACAGGTGCACACTGGACTGTGGGTTCTTTTCAGGACAGGAATTGACTCAGAGCCTCCACTGCTTCACGGGCTCTGGGAGAGGACTGCCCTGCTTGCCTGAGGCTGTGGCTTCCTCTGTGAGCTAAGTCTCAAGGGACATTTGTCCCAGTCCCATCTCTGTCCAGGAAAGCTTTCAGACACCTGCAGACCTGTACCTGCACCGGACACTCAAATGGTCCCCCCACCCACCCACCCACCAGCCCTACTTCCTTACGTCCCTGTGCTGTGGCTTGCTCAGTCATGCTGGTTCCCTGAGTCCGGTGAATATTAACCTGGTACACCAGGTAGGTCAGGGTCGCCCTGGCCTCCGCTTGCTTAATCTTAAGGCTGATGTCCGTGTAGCCTCCCACAGCCCTCAGGATGTTTGGGTGCAGGCTCTGGAGCCCTCCTCCCAGCCCATGGAATCTTCTTCTTCCAGGCTTCTTCTGCTTGGCCTCCGTGAGGGGTGTAGATCTGCTTCCCTGACCCCAGCCACGTCCCTGCCATCCTGTGGCCCCTTTGCCCCCTGACAGCTGGTAGGCTGCACCTGCCTGCTGTCTTCCACGTGCACCCACCGCTGCCCTCTCTGAGGTCTTCCTGCTTTGTTTCCACACTGCATGCCCAGGGAGACACTTCTGTGCGTTTCTGCAATGTAGCATTAACACACTGTACTGAAGTGACTTCTGCTTCTGCTTCCCGCTTGCCCCGGGGGGTTCTTGAAGGACAAGAGTTTTACTTCTGTGTTTGTGACCCTAGTCGCTGCTTGACAGTAAGCGCCCTTTATAGGTTTGTCCGGTGGAGAATCGGAGCGGCAGTTTGGCCTTTGACCGCGAGGTGGCGGTAGTGTGCAGGCAATGGCTGGCGGCTGAGAACAAGAATGGCAGAGTGCTCCAGGGTCCTGGCATTTCTCCCTAAGTGATCAGGGGGCATTGTTTTGGTTTACTTTTCCCATCTCTGAGTTCCTGATCTGGGTAAGAGATCCCAGACTTCAAACCCTCTCAGGGTTTGAAGCCGGGGGAGGGGAGATGGACCCTGTGTTCCTTGGCTGGCGGCCTCACGGGTGAGCATGCGCGGCTCCAAGCAGGGTTTTCAGGCCCTGGAAGTGGGGACTGCGGAGGGCTGAGAAAGGCCGCCCTACCAGCTGCAAACGCAGCTGCCTTTCTCCCTCACATCTTTACCTCCAAGTTGAGTTTCTCTCTGTAAAATCCCTGCTCCTCCTGCGGTGATGGAGAAGTCCTGGGCTGGAGGATGGGCCCGGCTTTCCTTCTGGCTTTCTCGGCTTCAGAACTCAGAGCTGCAGCGCTGCACCCTGGGCTTCCAACCCCACCCTGATGTGTGACCCTGGGCAATTTACCAAATCTGCCCGGCAAGAGACGGAGTCAGAGAGGGAGAAGGGCAGAGAGAGAGAGAGAGAGAGAGAGAGAGAGAGAGAGAGAGAGAGAGAGAGAGAGAGAGAGAGAGAATAAATGAAAGAACCATTCATCATCTCACGGTCCCACATAGAAAGAGTCCAACAGGTGGAGTTTAGTTTTCAAACTATTTATGACACTAAGAAAACAAATTGTGCTATATGCCCTTTGGCGGATGATTGCTGGTGATAAAAATCATGTATTTTGCAACACACACAAAGCTGCCCCTCACTCTGCCCCCTGTAGTCCCCTGTTCCCTTTTCTTCCCTTGACAGCAGCCATGACGCGGTACGCGGTCTTCACGTGACCAGAGGCAAGTGATCCCTACCTTCCGCGGTTTCCCCAAACCCACAACCCCAGTTCAGCTGTGAGAAACGTGAGACAAAGCTCAAATGAAGGACATTCAAGGTTATCATGAACAAGGAAAGTCCGAAATGGGCCCAGTGAAGAAGATGGCCCTAAAAGAAATAAGCCTCAGTATATTGTGACATTCGGGATCAGACTCTAGGAACAAGACATCAAGCATGGACATCAGTTAACACAAACGTGTCACTACTGGCTCATTAATGATTATATATATGTCCTAATCTCCATGAAAAAGATAATAATTGGGGAAGATTCACAGCTTTCCTGTGGATCTAAAACTGCCCTAGATAACAAAGGCTATTGGAAATTAACAAAAACTTTAACATGCAAAGGTGAAAAAAGCTTTTCAAAATGAAAGAAAAAAGAGGAATTCAGATGCAGAACTGTGGGTGGACACCTGGTCTCCCGGCCTCTGGGGTGCTCAGCATGGGTGTGTGTGCAGACATGGGGGACCTTGGGCACACAGAGAAGACAACTTCTGGTCTCTTTCTTGCTCACTTGCTCTGCCACCAGCCAGCATCCCTTACCACAGTAAAAGCTGATGGCGGCAGCCCTGACGTACGGTCGAAAATTCAGGCTGTAAACGTTTTGCCCTTCTCAGCAGGCCTCAGCTCCCAAACCCAGAGTTTGCTTGCAAAACGTGCGAATATACACGGCCACACGCTTCCAGGCTCGCGTATGCGGGGATTATCCTAAGTCACGCACGAAATCCCTGAAGTGTGAGACCTGGCCCTTTCTTAGGGCAGTGGGCTGGAGCTCCCATTGCATCCAAGTGCCACTGACACAGAAAGAGCTTCTCAGCAGGTGTCCATGACCAGGGTCAGGAGCAAACTGCCAGACCCCCAGCATCTTCCAAGGGCCTGGAAGGATTAGGGCATTTTCAAAGGTGGAAAATAGCACCCCCACCTGGAGCACCTCAGTGCTGCACACAGGCCATCTTTTGTGGGAAGAGTTTGGGCAAGGCAAGAGGTTCTTGCTTTGCAGGTTAAACACTGGTAGACTCTATTACAAACAGCTTTCATGATAATAAATAATATACCATGTGATAATGTTAACAGATAGAAATACATCTTCAAAAATTAATAGAAATACGTTATGTAGGAAATTATTAATGAAAATGTCTTTAATTACTTTACATATTATCCTTGACAATTTTGTCAGGACTCTCTCAGTGGGAATCTGGCTTTTATTACATATTGTGAGCATCTAGTGGCTTAATCCTGTGTAAGAGGACAAAACTGCGGACTTCGACAACCTCTCTCAGAGGTGGAAGGACTTGGCTGAAATGAGGAGCTGAGAGGCAGTCACTGGCACCCACCTAGGGCTGCAGGAGCCAGGAGAATGCTGCTTATTAGGTTCTAGAAGGGCGGGGCGCCCCTAAGAGTGCCCACGAGAAAGGAGCTTGCAATGGAGTGGTTTTCATCAGGGTTTTAAGAGCTGTGCTCTGCCAGAAGACGAAACACACGCCTCCAGGAACTTCAGGAGCTGGGGCAGAGCAGCGCCTCCCCTGCTCAGGACCATAGTGAATACTGTGTCCTCTGGCGTCACCGTGTGGTGGAATTGGGGAGCAGCAGCAGCAGCAGCAGCAGCCGGGATGGACTCCTCAGAAAGAACTGCTGAGCTCACTTGCTGGCTTAGGTAGCCTCGGGAGATGCTGAACATCAGGAGGAGGGGAAGTCCAAGAAAGCCTGGTTGTCACTTAAGGAGTGATGCAATCACTCAACTGTTCTGGGATTTCTCTCCTCAGAGTTCGTGATAACCTTCATGAAATAAGCCACACAAACCCTTCTTTGCTCACTTTTTAACTTTGCATTCTTTTTCCTGACATTACAGTCCTGACTCAGGATTCTGCTTGGCACTGGGGTTTATTCTGGGGCAAGCAATGGATCATTCTAGCATCTCCTTCTCCCACCACATACAAGACTGCCCAGGACATAGAGACACTCACATCTTAGGACTTTGAACTCAGCCTATTTAATCTGGAACCTGGAGTTTACTAGAAAGGAAAACTCAGCCAGGCATAGTGGCACACGCTTCTAATCCCAGAGGTTGGGGCAGGAAGGTTGAGGTTGAGGCAGGAAGAGGTACAGGTTCAAGCCCAGCCTCGGCAATTTAAGAAACTTAATGAGATTGTGTCTCAAAATTAAAAAAAAAAAAAAAAAAAAAAAATTAAGGGCTGAGTATGTGACTTAGTGGAAAGACCTGGGGTTCAATTCCCAGGATTGGGGTGGCAGCAGATGGAAAGAGAAACTAAGGATCTGGGGAGAGAGCTGCATGGCACAAGTGCCTGCCTGGCAAGTGCAAGGTCGTGAGTGAACCCCAGTTCCTCCCCCACCCGCCCCCCCAAAAAGAAAGAGAAACCCAATCACACATTGCTGAACAGAGAGACCCAAATATTTCTTGCTATTTCACGGCCAGTGTTCTACCACACCCGATTCTAAATTCTGCTTAGAGGTTCCTTGACAAATTAAAGCTACTCAGTCAGTTGGAGGAACAGCCAGGGGTTCAGTTCAAGCAGCCCATGGCTATGTAGAGTGATTTTGGATTTGGATTTCTTCATTGCACTATGGTCCTCCGCTAGACACAGAAGCACAGTGCTTGGTACCCTACTCTTCGTGCGTGGCTGTCTCTCCTTGGACAGTATTTCCCAAGTGCTTATGGCCAATCCTGGCCTCCTAAGGCCTTTAGAATAAAATCTAAACTCTGTCCTCATCATAAAAGATTCTGGGCTCCTTAGATTGCCGCTCTGTTTTCTTGTGGGTATCTACCTTTTGTCTCAGTCCAACATGCTTTCCACAGTTCAGATCACCATGTTCACACCACCCTGGTCCCCACCACCTTGGCCCACACCACCTTGACTCTCATCCCCCTCCTAGTGTGCGCCCGGACCATGGACTACAACTCCCACAAGGAACCGCAGCTAAATGACATCTGATTAGCTGACTCTGGCGCCCAATAGAAAGTGGTTTTGTTGGCTCCTGCAGTACACCAAGCCCAGCGCAGCTTCAGCCTGGTTGTTCTAGACCCAGCTTGCTGGGCACTGTGTCCTGTGAATGGTCAGGCAGGAGTGGGGGCCGAGTGCTGCAGAGCATGTAGGAGAACTGCGTTGCCTCGGCCAGGATGGGCATGGGGGCACAGAGGCCAATGTCTTCGGGGAGCTGCGGGGCCAGGAACGTGGGCTTGGGGCTCAGATTTCACGTCCAGGATGAGGTTACTTCAGGATCCAGGGGGAGTGTGTGTGGGTGGGTGCGGGCTAGAGGCTTCACTACACTGGTTTTACGGGAGAAGTGGTGGGAAGGCTGCGCCCACATGTAGCCTCCTTTGGCTTAGTTTCTGCATCTCCTGAATGTGTCCCTCATGCCCTCCTCCCCACAAGGGTGTGCCTCTTGTGCTTATTATATACCTGACATGTTTCCATTCACTTAGGGATGACTGCTGCTGTCTCCTCATGAGGGGCTCCTGCGCAGATGTCAGCAATAGCTAGGACATTTTGTAAACACTGCATTTTCCACCATACACCCTTTTTTAGGGGAGGGTCTACTGGTGTTCAGGGTCTCACTACTAGATCAGACTCATAGCAATCTGCCTGTTTACAGCCTCCCAAGAGCTGGAATTACAGGTGCACACCACCACACCCAGTCTCAATTGCCATCTCAGGGTGCCCCAGGGGCAAGGCCAGCAGAGCAGGCTGAGTGATCTAACCACAGCCCTTGTGCCTGCTTGCAGGCATTTTAATTCTCTGAGCTATTTGACCAGCCCTCCACCATATACTCTTAACCTCCAGAGCTGTAGGGGGCTTGATTGACTGTTACTTTATTGTGCAGTTTGAAGATCATAAGGACTTGGTAAGATATTTCCTCGCATTTCGTAGGGCTTCCATTTCCCTAAGCAGCAGAACAGGAACCTGCATGGGGTTGAGCAGGCACAGAGGTGCCATCAGCATGCCTGCCAGTGTCCCCCACTTTATCTTCCAGAGTGTGTCTCTTCAGGAGGACTGCTCCTTTCTTAAGTGCCGCCAGCCTGCATCCATCTAGAAGAGGGTACAGATAAGTCCTCCATTGCTGGCCAAGAGTGAGTGTAGCTCCAGGTCCCACCTGTAAAAATGGAAGCCACAATCAAAGGCCTTACACATGTGCACTCAGGCTTGGGAGAGGACGAGGCACAGGTTTGCATCCCAGCCTGCACTGCAACAGACATCTGTGTTGTGAAATTTCTAGGAGCTACTTGATTATTTCTGCTAGGATATATTTTTCCTAAATTATGAAGAGATAATAGATTCTCTAAATTGCTAAATCAGCAACTGTTTAATGTATCATGTATATGTATACACGTATACACACACACACACACACACACACACACAGAGAAAGGCTGCTTTTCTGATATTGTATGATATCTATTGGTCACATACAACCAGAGCATGAGTATATGGCTAATCTGAACTCAGATGTTTGGTGAAGGTAAATTACCTAGCAGATTGTAATGATTTCGTATGAAAATAAGAATGCAAGCCATCTCATTCATGCATTCAAAAATATTGATCCCATGTTAAGAGGATAATAGTTTTAGCACACAGCTTTGTTAAAGTCAATTTCACAAGCTTCATTTTCTCAGAATATTTCTGTATCAAATTTTGTTGCCATTTCATATGATACCACATTTGTGGCTCATATTATATTTCAGTAGCTGTCATTGGTCTAAAAGGAATTTGGGGAGGGGAAGTTCAAGGACTTGAGCCCAGGGCCTTCACACTGAGCTGTAGTCCCAGCTGTTCTTTATTGTTTTGTTTTGAGATATAGTCTGTATGTCACTAAGTAGTCAAATTTGCTACCCACCTGCCTTAACCCCCTTGGTGCTGGGATTACAAGCGTGAACCACCATGCCTGGCTTGCTGTTTCCATAATTCCACATATGAGAGTAAAAGTTTCATATGTGAATTAAAGTATGGTCACAAGAGAGCTTGATGGCTTGATGTAATCATGGAGAATTATCAGGGTATACGTATGTGTTCTTTTAAGAAGTAGTACAGTTGCTTTCTCAAAAAAAGAAACTGGTGAAGGAATTTATTCTAATAGATGTTAATAAACATGAGTGTAACTTCATTTAAAGACAGACACACACACAAATACAGAATGAGTGAGTTTTACAAACTTCTCAAATACCTTTATTCATTTTTTGATAGCCATTTCTCAGTGCCTTGTGACTGATGCTAACATCTGGTAGATAAAGACAATAAAAGGATAGGTCATTTGCGCATAGAGCAGAAAGGTAACCTTAAACCCTTGCAGCTGCCACCTTTCCTAACAGGTCAGCGTCATGCATACTTTGGTGCTGTCCCCTTTTCATGGACTCCTTAGGGTGACAGTCGACTATCTGCACTAGGCTGCTGGGCCAGGGTGACCCCAACCCACTTCTAATCCTAGTCTTCTCTACAGGATGTGCCCTCATTTCCTGGAAGGAAGAAGCCAGGCTTGGGTTGAGGAAGGACCTCTTCTGGCTTCTTTTCAAAGTGTACAGTTCCATTGCTTGTTATCGGTAGGCAAATAAGAAACTCACAGCAAAATGTCAGTCAACTTCATTGGAACTTCTGACGAAATGCAACTCACTGGCATCACCACATGTGCTGCTTCAGGAGGCCACATGTGCTGCTTCAGGAGGCCAGTCTGTCAGCACATGAGGCAGTACCCTGACTGTTACAGTTTGTGTCTAGTTGTCCCCCCAAAGCCTCATGTAGGTCATGGGGCAGATGCTGCTGGAGGAGCTGCAAGTGGCTTGAGGGGCGTGGCCAGAGGACCAAGGCAGAGCTCGTGGGGTGGAGCCACAGGAGGTGCAGAACCCTTAAACTTTTAGCATGTGCCTCCTCACTGGTCCCTCCGCCTGGTGGCCTGTCTTAGAAGTGTGGAGCGGATCATCCTGGACATGGCCGTTCAGTGCCTCGAGATCTTGCTATATAATTCAGGCTGCTTTAAACTATGAAATCTCTAGTAACTGTGAGCTAGATGAACTTTTCCTTCCCTAAGCTTGTGTGTTGGGCATTTGTTCCAGCAATGAGAGAAGAGTAACTAAGACACTGACTGACCTTAAGCTAGCAGCTGCAGTTAGTTTGTCCTTACAGGAATGAGCAGTTCTCAAAACAGTCCTCCTTGGGAGCACTGGAGAGCACCCCTGAGGCCTGCTGCACAAAATCAGGGCAACTCATGCTTAATTATAATAATAAGATCTCCATAAGAGCAAACTTTAGAGAAAGTAAGGACCTGAAGAAAGAATCATGATTAAATAGCTCCTGTTGACTGAACGTGGCTCTGCATACTTGCCTCTATGCTGTCACGTAACCTTCTCAAGGGAATCTGTGTAAATAATTGATCTTAGCTTTACAGTGTGAAAGGCTTGAAGCCCAAGAAGCTACAAGCTGTCCTAGTAAATCTCGGCTGGACTTTGTACCCAGGCAGATCTGTGTGATTCTAAACACGCACTCTCCACTGTATAAAAGTGAGCTTCTAACATCATTCAACCACATCTTTCCCTACTTGAAATATGAAACCTAAAATTACTTCTAGTGATCTCACACACAAACACAAAGAGGGGATAAAACTGCAGCAATGCTGCCCTCTAGGCTCTGATCATCCCGCCCCAGTCCACCTCACTGACCTCTTCTACTCGCCATTCCAGCTACTCTGTCCTTACTCTACACTTGAAAATGGTGCCTCTGCTGGGACCTTCTGTTCCTCAGACTTCTCTGCATCCCTCTACTCAGGTAGAAGGTCCTAAGGAAGCCTTTCCTGCCTGTAATCTCAATCCAGTCAAACACCGACTTTCCCATTGGTCTCTCACTCAAGTGCTTGTTTTAATGTCTTTGAGCACTAATTTTCAAGGCCTAGCATGACCTAGAATTTTTGTTTGTTCACCAGTTTATCCAAGTGTTTAATAATAGATAATGCTCAATATTGGTGGGAGAGAAGGATGTGTGTACAGGTGGACAAGTGGGTGGATGATTGGATCACGTTGGCAAGAAAAGACCAAGTGCAGCATCTAACCTTGGCAGTAAAATGCACTCACTTTGAGACCTGTCTAGTTTGATGTCCCTCCAGTCAGGCTTGGTGTGTACACAACACTTAGGGTATTTAATTGAAGCCCTGGTTTTGGAGTCTGCCTTTGGCACACCCACAAGGACTTGGTGTATAAAGAAGAGGCAGGTGGTTAAATATGCAGGTGTGGGTGAGCAATCTGAATGTTTGCTGAGAAACCACCTTATTTTATTCTGTGTGTGTGTGTGTGTGTGTGTGTGTTCACATGTGTAGTGTGTGGGCAAGGATTCTCCTACAGTTAATCTGTTGGGTTTTCTTCAGGTACATTAAAAGCTTATGGGAAGATAGGTGATATGACTCAGTGGGAAAACACTTATCTCATGTGCATGAGCCCCTGGATTCCATCCCCAGCAGTATTAGGAAAAGCTAGGATAGAGTGAGGGGTACAGCTCAGTGGTAGAGTGCTTGCCTAGGACGAACCAGTCCCCCAGGGCGCAGAAGGTTAAGGAACAGCTAGGAACATGAAAAACCAACTGAAAGCTCCTATACAGAATCCATGAGGGATTTCTCTAGCCAGGCATGGTGGCATGTGTCTATAATCCTAGCATCCTGGGAGAATGAAGCAGGAGAATCATAAGTTTAAGCCAATCAGGGGCAAGTTAGGGACAGTTAGGAACTTAGGAAGACCTTGTCTCAAAACAAAACAAAACAAAACAAAACAGTAACAGTAACAACTCCCACAAACACATTACTCTCTATCTCTCTCTCCCTCTTTCTCTCTCTCACACACACATTCTGAGTCAAAGACTTAGATAGATACCTCATAAGAGGAGGTACCAAATGGCCGATAAACACACAAACCAGTCCTCCACTATATTAGCTACCAACTGAGATATCACTTCATACTGCCTAAAGGCTAAAACCAGAAAAACTAAAAGTGTCTCATGCTGGCAAGGATATAAAGCAACTGGAGCCTTTGCACACTGCGCATAGTCCTGTAAGTCATTAAAATCACATTGTAAAATTAGTAATTTGATCCTAATAAAGCTGTGTGTGTGCCTACTCCATAGTCCAGCAGTTCTGCTTCTAGGCATATACCCAATTTAAATGCATACATAGACTCACCAAGAGACACGCACAGAATGTTCACAGGTAAAGGTGGGTGGCATATGCCTATTGTCCTAGCACTTCGGAGGCTGAGGGCAGAAGAATCGTGGCAAGTCTGAGGCCATCCTGTGCTACATAACTGTATTCAAAGCCAGCCTGAACTGTAATGACACATATAAATCTGACCTATTTGTCCTTAGCCACCAGAGTGCCTGCATTGCCTATTTCAAACCACCATAATCCCAGGAACAGTCTCTCCCAGACCCCCACCCACCATACTGGGATAGCATCCCTCTGAGTTAATTCATGGTTGTACCTTCTGACCCCCATTTCTTCTTTTCACACTGAAGCAATTATTCCAGTCACTTCAGGCCATTTGAACCCTCCTGTATTGGTCAGGGTTTTACTGAGGGGAAAAGAACAGATATAAGGAATAGATACTAACACAAAATATACAATATATGTAAGGAGTTATAAGATTGATTTACAGTAGTCAGCCACAGAGTCAGATGAGGAAGTGTGCAGAGGACGTCTGCATGCTCTGGACTGGAGAATTCAGTCCTGAAGTCCGAAACTCACTGCAGTGCTCCATGGAAGTCTCTATCCGTTGGATGATGGGTTTGTGATAGAAGACTGAAGTGTCTGTGATGGATGCTGAAGAGTCAGCGACGGATGGCAAAAGATTCAAGCTGGAGGCTGAAGAGTCTGTGCTGAAAGGCAGATGATGAAGTCTAGGCCGAATGTGAAGACTGAAGCTTCTCCAGTGAAGTGAAGTCTTGACTCCTTTCTCAGCCCTTTAAAAAGTCTCTCTGTGCTCAGTCACTCTGATGTGGGCCCATTGTGCCCTAGGGTGGAACTAATCATACCCCAGGATGAGCTCTTGATCCCGCTCTAGGGAGGAGCCAATCATATCCTAGGCAGGCCCTGATCATGCTTCAGGGAGGAACCAATTGTACCCTGGAGCGGGACTCCCACCAACAGGGAGCTGGGCTGCTGAGTCATCCAGCCAAGTTGACACAATGTATCAACCACTACACCTCCTCAGAGCACAAACTGGTTCACTTCTTGCTTGGCCTTCACATTCACTCTTTCCCTCTCCTTCAACCCCCAACAGGTCCCGCTCAAAACTTTCTAAAAGGCCACTTCAACCAGTGTGGACGAGATGCTGCTCAGTCCTCCTGCCACCCATCACCATTGCCCTCCCTACCCTGCTCTTATTGCTACCCTTGAAACCCAAGAATGCCAGGCTGTTCTGTGTATCTCCCCACAGGTTTCTCTTAGAAAGCTACCTGTCATTATGACTCTCATTCCCTAAACCCGCTTGCTTACCCTTTCCCTTGTACAAGAGTCAATAACCTGCCCAATCCCAGCTTCACTCATAATCACTGACCTTTGACCCCAGGCATCATCATATTCACTCTAACCAAGATCACCTACTTTGCCTTCTGCCTCCCCTTCTGGTTAATTCAGCCAGTATGTTGCCTGTAGGAGTCTCTCCCAGGTCCTTGTTTTGGTTCAAGAAGTAAATATTTGTAATCCCAAATTACATTATTGGAATCTCACCAAGGTAATTCCAGTCTACAACTTCCAATGCAACCCGCAGCAAAAATAAAGATGCTATAACATATTTATAATTTTTGAGGAACCAAGGGGATCTAAGTCCAGCCATGAGGATGGTTTTCTGGAACAGAGTCTGACCCAGGGTGTCACCCGGTTTTATTTAGTGAAGGAGTTGCTTGAGGAGGAATGACTGAGAATTGTGGAAGGTAGGTGAGTACTGTGAGCTGAGCTAGGTGGGGGGGCCTACATTTACCTCTGCCATATGCAGAGAGGATATGCAGAGAGAGTAATCTGCATAATACTATTGAGATAGTATCTAATATTTTGGGCAGTCTGGTGCTTCAGCTTTGGTGTGATCTTTCAAGCCCCAGGAAGTCATAGCCTTTGTCTCCAGGCTCAATCCCAGCTGGCAGCATGGAGAATTAGCCCTTCATCCTGTCTCTGGCTCACATTAAAGAGCAGCAGGTGTAGGTTATGAGGGAAACACACATGTCACCTTGAAAAACTACCACCAGCACCTCAGCCAGCCCAATATACATTGCTTAAGGCCAATTGAAAGGATAAACAAATCCTAGCCGGCTCTGTACATATCAATACAAGGAGATAGGGACAGGCTCAGTCAAAATACAGACAGTTGCTCTTCTTTCAAAGACAGCTGCCCAGGTAGTCCTCCACATTGCTCATGACATTGATGTCCTTGGGCAGTTCCATTAATTCCATTCCTGGCAGGAGTCAAAATGACCACCACTGTTGGCACTGGCCCAACCAGTGTAAGTGTCTCCATCCACTGTTCTTCAGCACTGTCCAAGCAGGCAGTCTCAAAATCCCAAACAAACCTCCACCCAACACTGTAACCTTCAAGACCAAATTAGCTCTATGACAACAGCACAGCAATTGTTCTCCAAAACCAAAGGGACTTTGCCAGGTTCTGTCCCAGTCCCATGCCCAATGTCTGCCTATGCCAGGATCGGTTCTGAAAATAACCTCAATTGTCAATCAAAAACCAATAAAATTCATTTCTTTGCAGCACCACGACAGTCATCACCTACTCAGGCTATTCCCAGTACTCAGCTCCCCACCTTGACCACCCTGCCTTCTGCCTTGCCCAACAGAACTCCCCCTCCCCTTCGCCATCCCTCTGTCCTGTCTAAGTAGGTATCAGGAAGTTTGAAACAGATCCCTGGGGACTACTCTGGTGGGTTGACAACTGGTGATGAACTTGTAACACTCAGCTAAATGGAACCAACAGAAGATAGTTCAGCAGCATAAGTGCCTGCCTGGCAAAAACAAGGTTTTGAGTTCAACTTCCCAGTACAAACAAACAAACAAACAAACAAAAGCAAAAAAGAAAAAAAGCTGTTGGGGGCCTGTTGATTCTGCTGCATGCTGTTTGTTTTTTTTCCTGAGGACCTTGTCATGTTGGCTTATCTGATGAACTTTACCTGTTCTCACCATCAAAGGAGGTTGGGACCTTAAACCACTGAGCTAACCAAAAAGCACCCCCCCCCCCCCCACAGGAGGTTGGGACCTTGTTGTTGCTGAGAATGGCTGTGTTTCACTTTAGGGATGCCCTGGTCCTTACTTTGAGCATCACTCTCTGGCTTCAGAGGGGAAGACAATGTACTGCTCAGCCTGCTGGAGAAGCTGTTCACCTGCACTGGCTCACCTGATATGAACTTGACTTTCCTCATAGTTGGAGGATCTCAGGACCTCGCTGTTGCTGAGGATGGCTATAGTACTTTTTTGGGGATTCCTTGTTCTTACTTTGAGTTTCCTTGTTCAAAACTTTGCGTTTTTGGCTCCAGTTCAGATCCCTCAGCCTGTTGGCACAGATCCTTCATCCCACTGGCACACACTTTCTAGCTTTTACCATTGACCTCTGGTCCTTCTCAGTGCAGATCCATGCAACAGGCCTGCATGAAACATTGTCATGGGCTCTTGACCTCCAGCTGGATTCATAGCCGGGGAGGTGGGCACTGCCATAAGTTCTAGGTCTTCAAGTGGACTCATGCAAGACATTGCTGTGGGACCCAAGCCCTCAGTTAGATTCTTTTGGACTTTAGTGGGTGAAAAGATTTCATGCACTCTCTTGGTATATAACTTTTTGGGTGACTATTATAAAATATCCCTACATATTTTATATCTTGTATTGTTTCCACTTGAACCCTGACTACAATATTCACTAACCTGTAAGATCATGTAAACTTGCTGGCAGCTGTTGTGCTTCAAAAACACTGATGCTTAGGCTTGCTGCCCCCCAAAATATGAGCTCCCTGCCTTTCTAAAAGGCTGAGACAGCTATTTG